>RJWM01007017.1:0-80620 GCA_004363535.1 Dasyprocta punctata | reverse complement strand
GGACCCTGTCCCCAACAGGTTACGAGCACAACTTCAACACCTACGATGACAACCTCATCACAGACCTCAACACGCCTTATGATTACGAGTCACTGATGCACTACGCGCCATTCTCATTTAACCAGAATGACAGTGTCCCCACCATCACTACCAAGATCCCCGAGTTCAACACCATCATCGGGCAGCGCCTGGACTTCAGCGCCATCGACTTAGAGAGGCTGAACCGGATGTACAACTGCAGTGAGAGTGGAGGCTGGGGCGGGGCGCACCGGTCTCAGCCTTCGTTTCCTTTTTATTTGTTTTCACTCATCTTGAACATGCTGGTAAAGGGACAAACCACAAACTAAGGTGCTCAACTTCTAGACCTGAAAAAAAAAAATTATAGCACCTACCTCACAGGATGGCCAAGAAATCAGTTTTAAACTCGTAGTTCAGAAAGTTAAAATATTAGAACAATGCAAGGAGCTGTTATTGTCTAACTTCTTTAGCTTCTTTTCAAAGGGTGCATAATGATGTAAAGGTCAAGACAGGCAAAGAGTTTGAAAGATTTTGTGCCCTGAAAGATTCTTTACCCAGTTTATTCCTAGAACATCCTAAACCCTTGGGTGGGATATTTTCTAAGACAACCTCACTGGTCTTCAGAGATACAATCTTTATTTCTGTTCAATAAAGCATGCACTAAATCCATTAAGTACAGTGCCATGAGTACCTCGTTCCTGACCTAGAGGAGTCCCTGTTAGCTTTTACAGAGCAAAGAATGCTCAGAGGTCTTTTTATCTTGGCTCTAGGAGACAGGTAGTTCTGTGTCTACACTGACGAGTTCTGAGATCTACATGATTGCTGTCAGATTTGCATTTGAGGGGGAAAAATCTAGAAAAAGAGAAGTTCATGTGCCTATTGTATTTGGCCAATGAGGCTTTAGTGGCTGAAGACATTAACTACTTGGCTGACCTGCATTATGTCTTTTTAACTACCTGGCAAAAATGTCATTTGCAGCCACAACCCACACCCTTTTGGATCACTGTGCTTTTGAGAAGGCAAATATCTGCGGGATGATCCAGGGCACCAGAGACGATGCAGACTGGGTCCACGAGGACAGCACACAAGCCGGACAAGGGGACCATACCCTGGGCGGTCGGTGCACAGGTGAGAGGTAGTGAAGTGACCAGTTGAGAGGGGTTGCTTAGCTAATGGAGGTCAACACATTTTGCCCCAATCAGAACATGAGTTATCAACCCTGAAAATCTGAATGAGGACAAAGAGCCCTTCCCTTATTTTAGTTATTGACTCAATAAAAAGCATCAGGGCTCTGCACATGCGAAAGTAAGGTATATGTTGGCCTCACTGAAAGTCATATGGACATGTGGCTGGTAAGACGTGGCCTTGTAGATAAGATTCATGTCCCCAGAGTAGTACCTGCCACTAGAAATACAATGCTAGCCCACAGGTCATGGGTCATGTAAAATTTTCTAATAGCTCCATAAAAACATTAATTTTTTTTTTTTTTTGCACTGGGGATCAAACTCACAACTTCACACCTGCCAGATAGGCACTTAAGTCACTGAGCCAAACTCCCAGCCCTAGTTTTTTGAGACAGGGTCACACTATGTAGTTCAGGCTGGCCTTGCACTCACACTGTAGCCCAAGCCAGCCTTGAACTCACAACGCTTCACCTACCTCAGCCTCCTGAGTGCTGGGATTAAAGTCGTGCACCAGCACAAAGAAGATAAAATTTTATGTGGGTAAAATTGGTTTTAACAATCTATTTTATTTAACCAATATATACAAAACATCAGCATTTCAACATTGTGAGAGACTCTCCTTTCTGTGTCACTTTTCTGGAATCTGGTTGTCTCCCAAGCTGGGAGGTGCCACACCTGGTCCTTGGTGCCAACAGATGCTTGGTGGCTGTTGTATCCAATGGCACAAATTCAGGCAGTTCCAGGATGTCATTTGTGTAGCATAGAGGTCAAGCAGTCAGGCGGATTTAGGTCTGAAATCTGGCTCACCACTTAGTAGTTGGGGCTACAGGAAGTAGGTGCTGTGTGTGTGCTTTTTTTAACAAAATATCTTTGTGTGGATAAGGCTCCCCGAACCCCAGGATACTGATATATACATCACAGGGGTAGACAAAGGTCATGCACCAAGTCCCTGCCAGCTCACCCCTGATATTTTATCTTCCCCTTCTCTCCATCTTCCTATCACTTTCTCTTTTCTCCTTTTTTTGCTTCTCTCTCTCTTTCACACTCTCTCTCTCTCTCTCTCTCTCTCTCTCTCTCTCTCTCTCTCTCTGTGATGCTTGGTGTGGAACCCAGAGGCGCTCACATTCTGGACAAACATTCTACCTGTGAGCTACACTCCTAGCCCCTCCATTTATTTTTATTTCCATTTTAACATCCTTTGATTATGTGTCCTCTGGGAAAACCATCTCTTGTCTCTTCGGAAATGGCTGGGGTTACAGATGGAATAGTTTTTGAAGGAGGAGGTTACAGTGAAGTTGCTTAGTCCATGTCTGTCTGATAGTTGGCTCAATTTCCTTCCCTGGGTTTACCATGGATCCCAGAGCCCCAGCAAGTGTCCCAGAAGTCATAAACCGTAGGCATTCTTCCTCTGGCCTTGGCAAGGGCAATAGTCTCTGTCACACAGCAGATTGGCACATGTATCATCCCAAATATCTGAAGGGTGATGAGCTAGAAGTTTCATCTAGGTTGCCATGGTAACTTTGGATGCACCCTCTCTGTGAGGCTGATAGACAGGGTCATGATTTGGATCTGCTGGAAGAAGGTTCTAAAACCATAGTAGGAAAGGACAGGACCACACCCCAGATGAACTACGCATGCCTTACCAGGTGAGTTTGGCCCTTCCCTTATGCTTCCTGCATGGGGCTAAGGGAACTGTGTCTCACTGCCAGAGAAAGTGCCCCTGGTCAGGCAGGCACTCAGACTCGAAGAGCCTGAGGAACCCTGTGGGACAGATTCACTGCCATCTGAAACTCAGAGGAAAGAGGAACCTGGCCCATGGCAGAGCTGAGAGGAAATCCAGGCTTCTGAGTCTCAGGTCTCAGTGATGCGGCCCTGGGGGACTCTCTGGCCCAGGAGATGGAGTTCTCTTCCACACAAGTACTCAGTAATTCATGCGGTGCATTCAGGGCTCAAGCTTCTGAGCTCAGGCACTGGGAAGAACGCGCAGGGGCACAGAACTTCCTCTGAAGAATAGTAAAGTCATTCACTTCCCAGAAACCACATTCCAGAGGCTTGGGCTGGGGCCTGAGCATCTTTAACTCCCAGGCAGCCACTTCACATCCTTGGGAACCTGGGCAAAGGGGAAGCCTGCACCGAGCTTACAACTTTAGCCAGTGGCTGTGTCCACTGGGGTAGAATACTTACTGCCAGTGACCTGAGTTTCTGCACAAGAGCTTTAGCTGGTGCTGCCTGGATAGGCTGCTTCTCCCACGTCAGCTTGTCCAGGGGGAAGGGATGATGGCAGGGGCGTAGGAAGCCAGATGTGAACCACAGGCTGCTATCACCACAGGTGCCGGCTACTCCATGCACTTTGACACGGGCACGGGAGCCCTGGAAGAGGCAGCCCTGCTGGAGTCTCGGATTCTCTACCCCAGGAGGAAGCAGCAGTGCCTGCAGTTCTTTTACAAAATGACAGGGAGCCCATCTGATCGACTGGTCGTTTGGGTCAGGAGGGATGATGGCACTGGCAACGTCCGCAAGCTGGTCAAGGTGCAGACCTTCCAAGGTACTCAAAGGCATCCACACGGGGCTGCTCGGACTTAGACCCTGGGCCTGGCTCCCCTCCCTCCCTTTCCTCCCTTCACCTTCTTCTTCTTTCTTCCCCTCCCCTTCTCCCACTCTGCCTTTGCACTCCTCCTCCTCAAGATCCCACTATATCTGGCAAGTTTTAACCCCTCTAGGCATGTTTGAACCCCTCCAGTTAGAAGCAGCAGTGTAAGAAAGCAACCCGTGTATATAAAGGCAGTGTTCACTAGTGCTTTGCACAGAGCCAGGCCCAGGAGAGAGAGCATGGAAGCGTCAAGGAGGGAGATGGGAAGGGAAAGGGGATGCAGAATTGATAGCCCTGGAGACTAGGTAGTTAAATAACTGGCTACAAAATGTCTTCCCAACCATCTGAGAACACTGAATCATCTACTTGTCCTGCTGGAGGGAATCTGATCTTGTTTCTCTTCACTTCAGTACCTTTGCTCTCTCATTCCTGGGTGTTGCTATGTGTGTTTCTGTAAGGAGTTTGGCGTGAAGGCTTTGAATTGCTCAGGCAGCAGGAGCATGTGAGGAGCAGCTAGTTGTAAATCGAGACCCAGAGTTACAAAACTTTCTTCTTTCTCAGTACTGGGAATGAAACCCCAGGGCTTTCATGAGCCAGGCGAACCCTCTACCACTGAGCTATACCCTTCATGTTAAGAAGGCCCTGTGGAATTGTTATTATTTGACTTTTGACTCGTAAAACATCTAATTCATATGATTCAGCCAAATACATGCACGTTGTAGAGTTAGCAGAGCAGGTAACTGCAGTTTCTGAAGGAAACCCGGAACCTGGGAATCTAAGTGGCGGGGAAAACACATTCAGGATTAGGATTTAAATATAGATAAAGTGTCTTATTTTTACAGCTATTTTCCCCTTCTAGACAGGCGACTTAACAGAAGTTGCTTGGGCGGTCTCTAAGGGTGCCTATCTGACAGCTGCGAGGTTTGTAAGAGATAACCTTGGCACAGTGCGACACTCAGAGCAAGCGCTCATCACATGTCACCTGTGTCATCGGCCTTTCTCTATCTTCAGGGGATTCTAACCATAATTGGAAAATTGCCCACGTGACACTCAGAGAGGAAAAGAAGTTTCGCTACCTTTTCCAGGGGACAAAAGGTGACCCTCAAAACTCGGCTGGGGGCATTTCCCTGGATGACATCACACTGACTGAGACGTCCTGCCCGACAGGGGTGTGGACAGTGCCCAACATCTCCCAGGTCCTTCAGGACACAGTGAAAGGGGACAAGCTCTTGAGTCCTCGGTTCTACAACTCCGAGGGATATGGGTTTGGGGTGACCTTATACCCCCACGGCAGAGCAACCTCCAGTGCCTCTGGCTACTTGAGCCTGGCCTTTCACCTGTGCAGTGGGGAGAACGATGCTATCTTGGAGTGGCCAGTGCAGAACAGGCAGGCGATCATGACAATACTTGACCAGGAGACCGATGTCAAGAACAGGATGTCCTTGAGCCTGATGTTCACGACCTCCTTGGCCCACACATCTGAAGGTCAGTGGTTTGGGCATAAATAAGAACCACCACCCAATCTGGGGGTGCTGACAGATGTGATTCGCATCTGGGGAAGAGACACAGTATTCCTCTCACACTTTTCCATGCTGTATACAAGGTGTGATAAAAAACACTATAAATACCTACATTTCAAAAATTATTACAATAAAAGACACAGTGCCACAGTGCCCCCTCAAAATGCTCCCCTTGCACTTGGACTTATCCTATCACGCTCATCGCTTTCTGAAGCAGTTCTGAAGCCCTCTTTCCTGCATATCTTTAGTTGTGATGTGGTGGCTGCCTTCATGTACAGAAGCGATTCAAAGCATTTGCCTTTCATGGTCATTTTGACCTTGGGGCAAGAGCCAAGAGTCGCATGGTGCCAGATCTAATGAGTAAGATGGATGAGAACACACCACAGTGTTTTTTTTGAGTCTGCCTTTTTATTGGATGGCACTCAATGTTCACTATATTTTTAACCAGACCTCACAGACCCTGAAGAAAGAGGACTTACAGAACTGCTTCAGAAAGAGGCCAGAATGATGGGATAAGTATATTTAAAGTGGTGGTGGTAGGGGGGAGTTTTGTTTTGGGGGGTGGGGGAGTTCATAGCAATGTTGCTTTTACTATAACAAATATTTTAAACTTTAAACATTCACTGTATATTTTGTCACATACCAATAACATACTCACACTGGAGTATTAGGTTAAAATCTTCAATACCATGTTTTCCTCCTTCTCTTTCCTGAGCTCACTCCCAAAGGAGGTGTTGGGGGCCTGCTGGGTGTCAGGTGCTATGCCAGGAGCACAGAGTACAAACGGCTGGGTGGTCCCGCCTCCCTGAGCTCAGGCTGAGTAGACAGGTGCTGCTCATCACTGCCAGGTCCTCCGAGCTTGCTGGGCTTTGTGAACTGATTTCGAAAATATTTCTCTCCATGAAGTGAACTTACTTCAGTTACAAAAGGTGCACACCACTTTGTTAAAAGAAGAGGCATAAACCCAAAAAGACCAGGCTGTGGCTCCTCCCCTTGAAGGATGTCATGTGTTCATGCGGAGTTGTTCTCCACCCCTCGCCTCCCAATTCTGAATATTAATTCTCCTGAAGAGAGCAAATAACCTGACTTTTTCCAACACAGGTGTGGTTTCTGGTTAATAAAGCCATGCGTGGTCATTCAAAGTACCCTGCAGAGTGACTCAGACAAGGTGATGTGACATTTTGATGACTGTCCTTTTGCAGCAATTAATGGCTCGGTCATCTGGGACAGGCCGTCCGTGGTGGGCGTATATGATGAGGACTGCAATTGCTTTAGGAGCATTGACTGGGGCTGGAGCAGGGCCATCTCCCACCAGATGCTGAAGAGGAGAAGTTTCCTTAAAAATGACGACCTCATTGTTTTTGTGGACTTTGAAGGTACTTTTGCTGATCTCCCTGAATCAATAAATAATCCTAGGCAATGCCTGCCCTACTGATTTTAAAGCAATTTATGGAAGGTGGGGATCTTTCTTGAATATGAGTTTTAAAAAGAAATAGGAAAAGGGGGGAAAAGAGCCACATTTTACTCAATTGGTCAGGAGCTCCCTTCTTAAATATTGTTAATTGACACAAAAATTGTACATGTTTATGTGGCACCATGGAATATTTGGTGCATGTATTCTTCATGTTCCAATCAAGCACCTCCAAAAGCATCTGTCGTTTCTCTGGGGTAAAAACTATATTTTTAATTATCTTTTGGAGAAAGCGCAATTTCATTTTTTAAAGTATCATCTTTTTTTTTTTTGATAATTTCTCAAGTATAACAGTTTGCTGATTTCAGATTAGTTTCAGTCTAATGTTATGTTTCATCTTGCAAGTTCAATACACAAACATGGGAAGGTACTATTTTAAAATAAAGAAGCTGGCCTCACAAGGATCAGCTAGATTCAGAGCCACTTTTCCAAGTTGCTGAGGGTAGTGTTTGTGAGGGGCAGAGGGGACCGGGGGACCTGCCCCAGAAGTAATCACAGTTATTTGTCCTGATTGTCCTCACCACCACCTCTCTTTTCCGCAGACCTCACCCACCTGAGCCAAACAGAAGTTCCAGTGCAAGCTCCAGATGGGAGGCTGGTCCCTGCAGGCCCTGTACTCCAAGGACAGGAGCAACAGGCTTTGGAAGAAGGTTCTAGAAAGGCCGTATTGGACAAAGCCCCAGCAGACAGCCTGGGCCGACAGAAGCGGTCCATGGAGAACACAGGCCCCCTGGAGGACCACAACTGGCCACAGTACTTCAGAGACCCATGTGACCCAAACCCATGCCAGAACAAGGGTGTGTGTGTGAACATGAAAGGCACGGCGATCTGCAGGTAGGTGCACGGCTGGAGCAGGCTGGTCAGGGTGCTGATTGAGCTAGGTCAAGGCCTCCATCACATGGCCTGAGGATGTGGCTTTCTCAGCTGGGCACAAGTGCACCCTGTGGTGGCTGACACTGCCAGAGCAGTCAAGTCTCATGTCCCCTGTCCCCTTCCTCACCTCTGGGACACTGCATAGCATCCTGGATGTTGCTGAGATTTCTAATCCCATTGTAGCCCTACTGTGTGTTGGTCACTTTGCCTAGATCTGTGCCTGAGCATCCAGGCAAGTCTGAGAAACATCAAGCGGGATACTGAAGTTGCAGCGACGTTTGGCTTGGTATTGTCGGCAGGTTGTAAAGTTCCAACCAGTGCACTAAATCAAGCTCTACCTGGGACATTTCCTCATATCTTTTCGAAGGACCATGTCAGGAGATGATGTTTGCTCTGATTCTCTAACTCGTCCTCTTGCATCTTTGGTGGCCAAGAGGACTGGTCCGGAGAAGCACTTTTCAGGGTTTAAGTTTTATGTGTGCAGCACTAGCCACGTGACTTGTCATTTCTGTGGGTTTATGGGGAGGATGAGAACAGCCTGACCATTAGCTCTACTGCAAGGGTTGACGTGGGATTAAATTAGCTGAGTCTAGTGAATGCTTGGAAGGAACCAGGCCCAGGATGCTCAGGAACTGCTCTCTGCCATTCTTGCCACATGGTGCTTGTTGGTAGGCAGAACCTGAGGCCAAATAGCCCCACACAACTGCTGTCCCCTTTCCAGGTGCGTCTCTGGACACGCCTTCTTCTACACGGGTGAGCGCTGTCAGGCCATGCAGGTGCATGGCGGCACCCTGGGCCTGATGATCGGAGGTGCAGCCACTGTGATCTTCGTCACCTTCGCCATCACCTCCATCATTCTCCAACGGCCAAGGCCATGACCCACCTTGGACTTTGCCAGGCTGCAGAGACGCCTCCTCCACTCTGACCTTCCCTCCCTGCAGTTAGCGATCTGAGCAGTTTCCAGCAGGCTTGGTGTGATCCTAATATACCTGGGATGTCTTGTGACAATGTGTCCTCCATGACCACCTTTGCAACAGCTGTAAGCTCCATCAGGCAGGGACTCGTAACCCTCACTACCATGCTGCCCCATGCCCAGAGTGGGCCGCATGGTACACGATGGGTGCTCAGTAGATGGCAAATGGATGAACCAATAAATGAATGAATAACCAAGATAAAGAAACTCTCCCATTGCTGTCTCAGATCAGGAATGCAGAAGGAAAATCCACTCGTGGGTGTATTAATCAGACACTCAATTTTCATCAGACAAAATGGTGCTGTGACCCTTTCAACATCTTTGTAAAGGATTTCAAGTGAAGATTCCTCTGGGAAACTGAGATTCACAAGTCTTTTTCACTTCCTCTGATTCTAAGGAAAGGGTTTTTAAAAAATATAATAGTTGGATATAGTGGTGCACATCCATAATCCAAGCACTTAGGAGGCTGAGGCAAGAGGATCACAAGTATCAGTTCAGTCTGGGCAATTTAACCATTTAATGAGATCCTGTCTCAAAGTGAAAAATTGTATTAAAAGGAACTGGGGATGTATCTTAGTGTTAGTTCATCTTACCCACGTGAGATCTTTCTTGTCATCCACACACTCTCAGTGTTATTAGTAAGTAGTCGAAGGATTGTAGTCAAAAGTCTGAGAAATATCTGTGGCAAAACTTTAAATATTACCATCACAAATCACACCAGAAGGTTTGTTATTAGTATAAAGGATGTTGGAAATAACCTTTGCATTAATGGATTAGACTTATCAAAACAGCTACGAGGAGACCACTGCAGCCAGCCTCAGGAGCTGACTGGGTGGAATCTTAGGTAGGACTTGGTTTGGGTCTGGGTCTCCTGCTTGAAAGCTGATCCCATTGGCCCATCCAACTAGACCCAAACCCACCAGCCAGCGATGATGGAATTTTACGTCTCTGCACCCTGCATGTGACAAAGCTGGTGGCCAGGGTCCACCAGGTGGCGACCAAGCCGCAGGAGAGGCAGGTCCGCAGTTGGGGGACAGAGCTGGCTGCCTCCTGGGCCCAGCTGGAGTCTCCTGTGGGGTGCTTTGCCAAGGACAGCTGTGAGAGAGTGACTGGGGCCTCAGAAAATGCCCACAGTCCAGAAAAAAAACAGCAAATAAATGTAGGGCTGTAATCCAAATCAAAACCTCTTCCCACGGCTCCTGGAGTGGGATTGGCTGGCAGGATGTAGAACAGAGGAGAGCACTAACCAACCTCGGGGCTGGAGAGGGCAGTGCCAAGGTCACTCTGGGATTCCACAGCAGGCTGCTGTCGGAAGTGGGCTGACAGTTCTGAATGCTGACACTTGTTTCAGGATATTCTTGGGAGAGCTTACAGGTGAGCTGTGTATGGTGCTGTGAACAAAACCAGCTGGTACTTGTTCAATTTTCTGCCTTCATACCTTTCCTGGAATACAAAGCCAGTGCTGCAGTTTGAAAGGTGGAGGCACGTGCGTGCCTCCGTGTGTGTGCATGTGGCTGTGGTGTGCATATGCGCATCTGTGAATTTGCATGTGTGCACATACACATGCGTTTCTGAGCTTGTATGTGCACCTATATGGATGTGTGCGTATGTGTGCACATGTGTGCATGCGAGCCTTTGTGAGTTTGTGTGTGAATGTTGTACAGCATGCGTGTATGCACACGTGTGCATATGTGCCGAGGCAGAGGGAACACGTCTGTGCTAATGACTGGGCAGAGGACCTGACCTGTTTGTGCATGTTCCTGCCACAAGGCCAAGCACGACTCCCGAGGGCTCTCTGCAGATGTGGGCCATGGTGCAGTGCTTCTTGCCCTCTTGCACTTTTGACAGGACAGCCACAGCCACTTGCCAGGTGCTGCGCGTCCCTCGACATCGAGATGGCCCGGCAAGCACAGTGCAGTAGCCCTGGCTCAGTGACCCTCGTTGGGACATGGGAACCAAGTTGGTCCATGTGGAGCTTTCCCTGGAGTCCAATTCTAATGCAAGTGGCCCCGGCCTCCCCTCACTCCCGCCTCTCCTGCACCAGGCTCTGCACGGGGCTGACCATTCCCTGGCAGTCTCCTGCATTTGCAACCCATGGTGTCACATCCTCCAGGGACTTTATGTGTGAGCTATTGAGCTGGGACAGCACTGGGACAGCTCTCAGGGAATAGGGGAGTAGATGTCTACAACATTTGTGAGTCTGTGGAAATCGCGGCCACTGCCTTTACACATCATTGGGATGTTTGTCTGTCCTGCCTCTGCCCCTTCTTCTTCTCCATGGAGAAGAGAACAGAAGTAGAGTTTAAAATCTAGAAAGTGAAGAGATTTGAAAGACTTTAGATGTTAAGATGCAGGCCTCCTGAAACTAAGTTGGGAGGTGATGGTTGGATCCCAGCCTCTTTCATCCCGAGTCCTGTCTCTGGGGCCGGTGCATGCCCTCCCCTCCGGGAGCCCACAAAGACCACCTGTCCTGGGGGCCTCTGTTTTTTATTATCTCCAACTCTTTGGGACCAGACTCAGGGATGGAATGTGTGGTTACAGCATCTACAGCATGCACTTAACTCTGTGGATACAGTCTCAGTGGATATTTGTATTCATTTTTATGAAATGCAGCCATACAAACGACACACACAAATACAAATCACAATCAAAATACTTGGGGAAAGTTCTGCCGTTTGGCCATCAGAGTAAAGTGCCTTTAGGAGCAGACTCAGCCACTGGAACTTGCCCCCCGGAAGCTTTCCTGGTGGTTGTAACAGACACGAGTTAGACTTCATGGAATCTTAATGTGTAATGGCCTAGGGACATGAAGACAGAGAGAAATGGTTCACAACAGGCGGCACCACACACCCAGGCCCGACAGCTGTGACGGGCAAGACAGGTAGAGTCTGTCTCCAGGGCAGTGTGTCAAATTTGTCAATTTCTGGGCAGAAAAACACATAAACTTTTGTTTTCAAAACATAGACCAGAATAAAACACGAGGCTTATTCAGATGCACTGTAAAGATGTCAGCTGTGGCAGGGTCCCTGGGGACCTGACACAGAAGCACCATCACCCCCTACGCTGCTCGGTCACCTGGATCAGGACTCCGTGAGCAGTGCCCTGGACGTGTGACTGGCACCAGGGAATCACGTCTCCTTGGGGGCATCGCTGGTAAATATTATTATCCACTCGAGGATGTGGTTTCCTCTCTATTTTTCCAATCTTTTTTCTTTCTTCTTCTTCTTCTTCTTAGCTAGGAACTATCAAGAAGACACCAAACTCATTCCCCCATGGCTTACTTTCAGTGCCCATTTGGGAGGCATTTTTTTCTACTCACGTTGTAGTTTCTGAGCGATTATATTAGATCATTAGCATGAAAATCTTAAAATGTGGTCTTTAGTGTGGTTTTTCTTTATTCTTTTTCCTTTTACTCATTCCTTTTGTTTTCCTTTCCTTTTCTTCCTTCCCATCTTCATTCTCTCCTTCTTGCCCTTCCTTCTTCTTTTCTCTCTTTCTTTCCTTTTTTCTTCTTTCCCTCCTTCCTCCTTTTCTCCCTCTTTCCCTTCTTTCCTTCCTTCCTTCCTTCCTTCCTCCTTTCCTTCTTCCCACCCTTCCTTCTCTACCCTCACCCTTCCTCCTTCTTTTCCTTCCTTCACTGAAGTATTTCCTAGGCACTAGTTTTTCACTTATTATTTTAATCAAAGCTTATCTTTGTAGCCAATGGCAAGTAATGAAAATGTTTCTTGAGAACTCTATCTTACAGTATAGACACAAGCTGGGCCTTGGGAGATGCACGGTTCACTTAAATACTATACACATTGGGCATCACAGCAGGAGCAGACATGACAATGCCTTTCCTTCTGTTTTTACAGAAGAAGTCGTCTTGGTGAGAAAGTGTCTTCAGCGTCTGCTCCCAGGCACCTGCAGAGAGTGTCCCCGGCTCTGCCCGGGTCTCTTCTCAGAGGTGTCCACGGTCTCCAAGAGGCCATATGGCTGTAGTTCTCAGTGCTTAGCGGAGCAGTGAATAAGCACTGGAATTTTCCACTGATGAGCTGGTTGCTTCTGGAGTGGACACATTGTATGTTCCTGAAAAACAGAGCAGCCCCTAAGGCTCACAGACGAGCCTGTGTGGACTGCAGTGTGAATGCCCCTGGGGCCATGGGAGCCGGGTCCAGGGCCCTGTGAGCTTGTCATGCCTGGGACCCAAGCTGCACCACCCTCCTCCCTACCCAGAAGCCAGAGAACACTCGGCAAGGGTGCAGTGCTCTGAGCAAGCCCGCAGCTGACAAGCGCTTGTCCTCCTCCTGGCCCTGCAGCCAGGAGACCTCCGGATGGGCAGCACCTCTCCCCATGCCACCACATGCACCACCTGGACCCTGGTCAGGAGATGCCGAGATGCTCTCAGGAGAGAACTGGAAGTGAAGGTTTAGAAAGGGAGGAGAAAGACGAAAAGAAAATCACAGGGGAAGGGAAGGCAGACCAGAGAGAAGATGGGGACAGACACAGACAGGGCAGAGCTAGGCCATCAGGAGGGCAGGCTGGGTGCTGCAAGGCCAGTGGGCAGTGGCGGGACGGTGCAGGGAGGGGGGGCGTGTGTGGGGCCCGCCCTACCATCACACTGCTGAGCTGCCACTGCTAACAAGGTCTCTGTCACTGCCTGGGGGGACCTTGGGGGCTGCTGCCAACATAAACCAAAATCACAGTGATTATGTGCCTCCCCAGGCCACTGTGGGGTGCAGCGATGACTCCCAAGAGAACATCCAGAGGCAGTGACTGGGCGTCTCAGACCCTGGTACCCTGGGGATAAAGTTTGCACCCCAAATTTTACCTGACTGACTCAGAAAGAAGGAGCACAAGCCACTGGCCCTACATGCTGCATAATTCTGATTCCACGGAATTATCTCATAGAGTTTTCACTCTGCTCACTTCCTCACAAGTGTAAGCGCCTTCCACGGACAGGGCTGGCAGCAGGCAGAGGTTCTAATATTCCCTGGAGGTATGATTGTCTCCCAAAAGGCTGAATCAGTGACTATCAAAATGAGAGAGAAAGTCTACCAGTTGGATGAGTAACTCAGAAAACGCAAAAATCTCTGAAGGTTTAGCAAGGCTAAGTTTAGTCATCTCAAAATTTGCCTTCCTGAGAATAGCCTTGGTCTGGAGTACTGAGATTTCTTCCATCTCAAAACATTGGAAAGAGTTTTAGGGGTTACTTTCTGGTGGGGGACAGTGGCATGGAACAGGGACTTGGATTAATCAGAGTGGCTAAGACCCACTGCCTAAAGTCGTTAGTTCTATTTACTTCCTATCTTCAATATTAACTATATTTCTAATAGAATAGCTAAATGGATGATTCTTTGCATGGAAATTTAAAAAATACATGCCAGTGCATAAACAAGCAGACTCCACAAAAAGAAGAGAAAGAAAGGAAACCCCCAGCAGGAACCCTGTAGTAGAATTTTCTAAGCATGGTAACAGAGACATGGCCCACACCTTTGCCCCGCAGAGAGGAAGACATTCTTGATCCTGCTCTTTATGACTGATTATTAATTACCCATTAGAAGCTGCTGTATCAAAGTCCTGGAGACTTGTAAAAATGTAAGTTCTTCTATTTAACCTCTGCCCTAAACGAGGCCATTTCAGGTAAAGTCCATGAAGTGTTGGGATGTGAATGAATAGGGCCAATGAAGCTCTTGTCTGGGCCAACCAGGGAGCATCTGGAAGTCACTACGTACCTGTTTTACCGAAAAGGTTGTTAAATCTTCTCGATATTGGAGAACTCAAGGAGAACACGGGTGTAGTGGAAGCCAAGGACGCGGACTAGAAGAGAGGAAAAAGATGAGACTGCAGGGCGAGCGCTCTTCTGCCCTCTAGTGGTTGCTTGGCTGCATTTCTAACCCTAGCCCTTCAGGCAGGTGGAGTGCTGGGAATTAATTGTATTAGAAAAATAGCTTTCAAATATTATGAGTTTCCTTCCTCTCCTTCCCTCCCCTTTTCTCTGCTCTTCTCTCTTTTTCTTTCATTGGCACAAGGGATTGGACCAGTGCCTTGTGCATGCTGAACACACGTTCTGCCAGCTCAAATATATATTTTATTGTTTGGTAGGTTTTCCTAGGATTTCCTGACATGCAAAAGGTAGATCAGTATATTCAAGGACAGTAGTTACGGTTTATATCTAGATGGCCCCCCAGAGCCTCCTGTGCCTGGTAGGCTGGGTTTTTAGAAGATGATTGGATTATAGGGGTGTCACAGCTGACTGGTTGTTAGGAGATGGAGCTCTGGTCCCAAGAAGTGGTCACTGGCGTCATGGTCTGAGGGGGTCTACAGTGTCTCCTTCCCCTCTCTGCTTCCTGATGGTCAGGCTGTGAGCAGCGTTTTCTCCCCCATCTCCTCTGCCATGCTGCCCTGCCTTGGAGCCAACCAACTTTGGACTGATACTTGAGCCAAAGTAACCCTCTCTTCCCTTAAATTGTAGGTGTTTGGTATTTTGTTCCAGTAACCAGGAAACTGGCTAAGACAGTAGCTGTGCTTCAAAATGAACTACAGAAAATTCTATCCATTCTTTTTCTTCGTTGGTTTCTCTAATATCCTGAAGACTGTCTTCCATTTAATGTTTGATGTTAACCACAAGTTTAGCATCTCTGTCATTGAATTGCCTACTTAAAGATGTGGGGGTGGCATCTGAATGATAGCTCTATGGTTCCATGTTTAAGGAAAGCAAAAGCCACTCAACTATCTATGCCAAAACTAGGTATGGAAGCAGAGTGATATGTGTTTAACCCCACTGATAAGAGTCCCAAGGTAAAAAGTACTGTACTTCCTCATACTCGCAGGAGACACGAGACTGTGAGACGAAAATTCCTCAGGAAGAGCGGTTACCTTGGAGTGCTGAGAAGACCGTCTGGACAGCATAAACTTGTTCAGCAAGACTTCATGCACCTGCATTGTTTAAAAGAAGCCTTGTAAATTCAATGCCCCATGGGTACTTTCTACTTGAATTGTCTAGATTCACAGAACCCCTTCAATGTTCTTACCTTCTGATCCCAGAGGCAGCCGAAAAGTAGAATGAATAATCCCTGGGGAAATGAAGAAGACAAGAAGAAACCAGTTTTAATCATATTACACTGTCCAGTGAAAAAGGACATAGTATTATCTGGTGGTGAATTCATCCTGCTCTTTGCCCATCTGAGTTTATGGGATAAGTCGAGTTAAGGACCCTAAGGGTATATTAGGAGACTGTTTCCTAATTTCCTTCGGGTCGGAATGGTTTATCCTTCTGGCTATGCTATTAGATATCACTCGTGTCCACATTATTCCCCACCCATTCCTGCAGGGAACTTGGGGCCTGGGGTAAGGTAGCTGGTTCTTTCTCATAAAGGCACAGCTCGAAGATCATTAAATAAGAACCATAGAGTTTGAAGCCACCGGATCATATGCAGGATATAGGGTATGCAGGGTTGTGTCACAAGCATCCAGAAAGCAATACCTCAACTTCCCCCCAGACCTGCTGCCTCCTCACAGCTCCCAGGAATTTGCAAACCTGGGCAAACTTTTCCTACTTTTGGGCCCCTCTTGTCATGCACACCTGTGTTACAGCTCTTCTAGCACAGTGGCCTGCACTGTCACAAGTTACCTGCTACACCACAACAGAGACAAGTCCGTGTTTTATATAATTACCAAGCAGACTGCCCAGCACTCAAAGACATCTACTGTTTCATCCTTCAACAACTGTTTCCACAGAATCCATGTGGTACCCAGCATCCTTTACTTCAGATGGCATTGGGGACCCTGCTGTGGGCAGAGGTCTTCACCACCCCCTAGGGACACTGTGGTGAACAGTCAGGGTGTCCTCACCAAGACAGAGGTCACTGAACATTCATGGAGACACTGGAGATAGCCCTTGGCTTAGTAGTGGTATTTTCCCTTTGGAGGTAACAGGCTACACCAAGATGGTCTTGGCTAAGTAGCATGTAGTTGAGGGAAGTAACTCCCCTCCTGCTTGTTATCAGGGCATCTGGAAGAGACTGGCACATTGCTGCTAAGTTATGATGCAGGTAACGAGAAGTCACAGGTTCCTGGGAGCAGAGGAATATGCCCTGCCTTCCGCTCTCATTGAGCTCTGTAATACTGCTCGGCAGAGCTGAGGCCTCCTCCCCATGGAATGCTCTCCACTCCTAAGCCTGTTTATGTTTCCGCCATTCATCCCCAGGGCCGTGGCTGCAGCACTCACCTGGAAGGCATTGAGCAAGGTGAATATGATATGGAACACGGCGTTGCTCCCCTGGAACACGGTGGCTAGCCCGAAACCCCAAGTGAGCCCCAGAAGTGGTGTGAGGACCCCGATACTCTTGCTGATCTGAAAGAGGCTGTTCTTTTCCTGCTTGTTGGGCTTGTCCCCAATGGATGGCCTCAGGATCTTGGTGATGACCACAACAGTGGTGGTCATGTTCACCACAACAATAATCAGTGCGGGGATGACAAAAGCCAGTAGGGCCTTGGTGTCATCCCAGTTGAGCCAGCAGGCATTCTTCCTCGTGTAGACCTCCTGTGGCTGGGTGGCCGCCACTGTGATGACTGAGATGACCAGGGGGCAGCAGTATCCAAGACCGAAGGCGATAGCCTTTTGCGTGGTCTTGCTTGTGTCATGCAGGATGAAAACCAGGCGATACAAAAGCATGAGGCCCAGCGTCAGCATCCAGAAGAACACACTGAGGTAGAAGAAGTGGATGAAGAAGGTGGCGGCCACGCAGGCTGTGTCACTGAGCAGGTACTGGTGTTCCTGGATGGTGGCTGCCACAATGAACCAGGCATCTGCAAACAGAAGCGACGCGGCGATGTTGACGATGCAGACGTGGCGCATGTAGGACGTCCGGTTCTTCGTCACTGATTTCCACACCACCGCTTCCACAACGAGACAGGCCGCTAAACTCAGGATGGAGAAGCCTAGCCCAATATAGGAAATGATATCCAGCAGGATTTCCAGAAGGGAACCCCGGTCTGGGGAATCTGGGGACATGAGGATAGAGAAGGACGTCAGGTGGTCACAGGTGCAGGAGACACTGTCCCTGTCCACGCTGTTCACACGGCACCCACGGCTGTCCCAGCCTCCAGTGTGGTTGGAGAGGCTGAAGTTCCAGAAGACGCACATTATTTGCCCTCCTGCCCCGTGATTGTTTTTGAAAGTCATGGAGATATCGAAGGGCGGGGTGATGTTGTGGCTGACCGTGGTGGTCAGCACTAAACTGTTCGCAAAAGGTTTCTTCTGAGCATCCAGAGCAAGGATGGCTTTGAGCGTTGGGAAAGCCACGGTGACCACCGATGCCTCTGGCTGCAGGTTTCCCAGCTGACGCTTTCCGATGGTCACGTTGCCCCAGAGGTCAGTACCTGGGAAGTGAAAGTTCTGTTGGTAGACGTGGGCATTTCCGGGTTTGATGACCATGCTCCCCATCTGCACGTTGGGGTGGCGGAGGAACGCGAAGGTGCTGTTTCCTGGCTGCAGGGCTTTCGAAAACCGTTCCAAGGAATGCAGCAGCTGCGAGCTCTGGCTGGTCTGGTTCTGCTGCAGGGCCTCCCAGGACTTCAGGATGGACTCGCCCAGGATGATGTTCACAGTGGCCAGCACGTCCTATAAGTGACACACCCACAAAATCCTTTCAGCCGCTAAAGACACAAAAATAACCTCTCCCTGGAAGCTGGGCGACCACGTGCAAGCCAGAGGAGAGACAAGGAAAGAGCGGCAGAGGAGGAGCCCCAGACCGTGACAGTGACGCTTCCCAGAGTACTTGGCGACTGTGAGAACCCCCTCCCGCCCTGGCTTAGGCCAGATGAGCAGGCTACAGAGGGAGTCTGAGCTCTCCATTCTGTAGAGGCTTTTGGTGACTGGCAAGTCACCAGCAAGAAAGTTTCAGAAGACCTTATCATGCCCTGCATCCTACTTTATATACCTTCTGAAAACCTTTCATTCCAAGCTTTCCTGGAAAACTTACAGGAATTCATTCCATTTGAATGGGAAAAAAAAAAAAACAAAAAAAAAACAAAAACAAAAAAAAACTAAAGCAGAGCGTTACTAAAGAAGTCTTCTTAAGGTCCCAAAATGAATTCTGGAAACACCTTGAGATACTCTAAAAGCTGTAGCTGGCAGACTCTAATACCCAGATTCTCACCTCAGTCCTGAGGGGTGAACGGGTGAGCCCTAAACTCCAGCCTCACCTTCATCATCTCTGGATTCACATGGGTTGGGACTGTGGAGAGCAAGTCGAGGATGCTGATGATGGCGCCCAAGCTCCCAGGGGACGATTGAATCTCTTGCTTCACACTGTGTGTGCTGATGGAAAGATTCCTCAGGTACACAGGGAGGTTCTGGTCCTGAGAGGGGCTCTTGATCAAAGCCTAGCAAAATGAAAGCCCAAACAAAGGGGAAACGTGAAACTTCCAGCCCATGGTCCTCCAGACTCCTTCATACAACATCTCTCCTAGCTCTACCTTCAAATTACAATTTCTGTCTTCCTGGCTTAGGATATTTTGTATCTCTTCTGTTTTCGACCATCAAGATCTAACACAACTGCTAAGGTTTCAAGTAGTGAATAAACAAGTAGTTTCTATTATTTATCAATCAGAGGCCGGTATGACTTGATCTCTTTACTTTGCCAGCATCTGTAATTATGCTTTGCACTCAGCGGGTATTTTAATGCATTTGAGACAAGTGGAAACAAAGAAGGTAATTTGCTAGCACACAAATTAACATTACCCGCATTTCTTAGCTCTTCCTTTCTCCAGTGGTAAGATAATCAGAACTGGCTGTCTAAAGATGTCACCATTCTTTGTAACCCCACTAGTTGTAACTCAGTTATTTATTGATTGTAGTTCACGGAGTTGTAGGAATCTCTAATGCACAATACATCAAGGGCAGAAGCACCATTTATTTATTTAGATCACAAGAAAGGAATTTCCTTTGCTACATAGCAGCCACCTGGCCTCTTTCTAGCTAAAGCAGAGTAGCCCTTCAGAAATAGAGGTTGCCGACTAGGATTGAGGAAATCCCAGACCTGTAAGAGCATGAAGCTCAACTACCTTTCAATTGAATCAAATTTTTATTACTTCTCTTTCTCAAAATATTACAGGTGTTTGACATCAGAATCATTCAAAGGAGACGGCTGAGAGAGAGTAGGTAACACACAGCCCCTGGCAGCACTGGATGGGGAAGGCTGAGAACTCAAGGTTAAGGTCCTGCTGTTCTGTTTTGTCTGATTTATTGGATTTAAACATCTCCAGGCTCACATCTCCTTTGGAAATATGCACACAGAAGTAGCTTTTGGAGTAACACCAAGCAGCCCTGACCCATTTTCCCAAGTGTGAGAAATCTGCCCAGCCAGAGAACTTGGCTGGCAAGGCTCACCTGTGACAGCTGGAGCAGGCCATTGATGGGGGCAGCGATGCAACCCTTCTTCTCCACCTTCCACTGGGACCCCACACATTTGTAAGTGACAGTCCCACCAGTGGCACTGTCAGGGTTTCCAGGAGTGTCCAAGAAGCGGCACAGCTTCTGGATGACTTTCCCAGGCTCCCCCACTCCGATGGCAGGGTTTCGGCATGTGACGTTCTCACCTGCATTGGAAAATGAAAATACAAGGGACCATTGAAAGGAGGTGACAGAGCCAGGCTGGGGAGGACTGAGACTGAATTCCTTTTTCTCTTTATTCTCAGTGACCTTGTGAGAGTCACTCAATTTCTTAGTTATTGCTCCTGGCTTTCCAATGGCCCTCTTTGCTTTCCACTCAAACTTGCTTCCATAATCTGTGCCTGCTTTTCCTAATGGGACTTATTTCTTCAAGCCCTCGCTCCCACCTCCAATCTCTAGAGAATGGACAGGTGAGTGAGTCACAATGTAAAACGCACTTACCAGAAACCAGCGTGAGTTTCATGGAAGAGCTGCGGACTGAACTGTTAGCAGCGTTGGTAAAGTGACAGAACACATCGATGTTTTGTGGACACTGCGAAACCGACTTTGCCGTGGAGCTGTATTTGTAGCACACTTGCTTGCCCTTTACTTCTTTGGCTGCAGATAGAGATACACAGGAGGTCAAGACATAAGTGTCCAAAGCACAGGTTTTATCAGGGCGATCCAACATCAATAAACCTATCCCAACTTTTCCCAGGAATGTGTTTTATGTATTCTGTGAAAAAAAATCTTCAGGCAGGGTTCAGATCCCTCCACCTACCTACAGCCCATCGTGCCCTGTGCACTTACTTCATCCCATCCTGCCTTCGCCATGCTGGTTTACCACCTCTTCGTGGGTCCTTCCTCACTGCCAACCCATGCCTCCTACAGAGAATGCCCCTGCTCCTGGCCACCCTTGCATCTCCCAGAGCTCAGCCACCTGAGGAGCTCTGCATATTTGCACCTTGACCAAGGCTGTCCAGATGCTTGCGCATCTCAGGCTCACTCCATCATCTCCTTCTGTGTGCAGTCATCTCTCCCCACTCCAGGCTTTCCTGGACTCCTGCCTTTCTGCCAGGGTGCTGTTCTTCCAACCCCTACAGCTCATTTCCTATATTTACTGCTGTGTGCATGGCCATCTATGATATGGGCCTTTTTACATATTGAAATATGGGCCTGAGTTCTTTTCTCTTCCATTCATTGCTTATTACAATGTCTTGCCTTGTGCAAAACCTTAAGTTATTGATATAATTCATGGTTTAGGAGGATATCTGTAGTGTGACATTTGAGACTATGAGCTCGACTTTGGCTGATTTTCATCTTAGAAATCCTGAGGCACCTGGATTGAGGATTTATTTTACCACAGAGGATGTGAATTTGGAGGGGGGAAAGCTGAGGGGAGGTGACATAGAGTGCTAACAAATGGATAGCTTTATGCTGTGCATGCTTTGGCTTGGAGTTACTAAACTACGTACATAGTGAATGTTCAGAGCCTGAAGCTAGGGAGGGCAAGACAGAATTCTCATAACCCAACAAGAAATGAGGCCAAGTCCTTCACTCTGGCAGATGGATCCTGTCTCCTGGCCTCTTTTTTGCTGAGCATGTTGCCCTTGGAAGGTCCTGTGTGGTGCTGGGGATTGAACCCAGGGCCTCGTGCATGCAAGAAAAGAACTCTACCACTGAGTCATGTCTCCAGCTCACTGTTCCAGCATTATTCCAAAGCATCATTTCTATTTTCTTTTCCTTTCTGGTTTTGGTGCTTGGTTATTTCTCTTACTTTCTTGCATGTTCAATGATGCATTAAAGAGGATCGTTGTTTACTTTCCCTTTCCTGGTCCTGGAGATGGAACACAGGGCATCCTGTGTGCTAGGCAGCACTCATCCTGAGCTCCATCTGCAGTCCTGATGCCTCTCCGGAAGCTTAGAAGGAAGCTATCAGACTGCCCAGCTGGCAACTCCCCTGATGGTGTCTCAATACAGCCTTCAAAAGCCCTCACTACGCAGGACAGACCCACCCTCCCAGGCTCAGTCCATGTTGCCTCAAACCACAGAGCAAAATACTGACAGTTCATGGCATCTGTTCTGTTACATCTTGTCTCTGACAGTCTCTCTCTCCAAGAGGTCAGTGGTCCATGTCTTACCAGCAGGAAAGAAGAAAGACTCCACTTGGAACATCACTTTGTAGTCCTCATTCTCCTCCACACAGCACCTGAAGTGATGGGAATCCGTGCACAAACCACTGGCTTCCAAAGGATCGATCATGATGTTTGTCTCCAGAGGTAGCGGGTGAACAGTGACATCTTTGGTGGCCTCATGGTATGTGTTCTTATATCTGAATACACAGTGGTATGTTCCTGGGTAGAAGGAAGACAAATGAGATAGAAAGAAGCCAAAAGGAAAAGCCAAAAGGAGGCTTAGCTTTCCCTGTCCAGCTTGGAGAAGGACTCACCATACCTTCCCAGACACAGGAGAAAATGCCCAATTGGTCTCCCTCCTAGTTCTCCATCTACCTGACCCACTAGGTGATGACTCCTAAACATGCACTTAGGCTCAAATAAAATCAAGCGGCTGACACCAGTTTAGAAGTGGAATAGAACAAATTGGCCTCCCAATTTCTACTGGAAGGCTCTTCCACGAAGCCAGGGAATGAATGAAAATTTCTACACATGCAGGGGTGAGAAGGTTTTGCAGAAAGCTGTCAATTTGATTAGCACTGTGGTGTTGTGAATCCCCCCTTCTCCACCTCTAAGCAATGTTCTCAAGTGTCCAGTGTCAAGAGGAGCAGTCCTCAACGTAATGGCAAGAGCTCAGGCTTTGGCGGGGAGATGTTAGCTCTAATCCTGGCTCCCTGGCTTGAGATGTGTGAGTGCTATCTCTGCAGAGCCTCCTCTTCCATATCTGTAGGATGGAACAGTGTCTCATCCCCAAAGGCTGCTACCTCTACTGTGAGTGGCCGGCATAAGCATCCATGGCAGACCCAGGCTGGCATCTGTCCCTTTGAGCAGCCCATGACCCAGTGCGGCTGACCACTCACCGTTCCACTCCCTGGTTGACGTCTCCACTGTCAGCACCGACTCAGTTCCGTAAGGATGCTGCCTGGTGGCGTAGAATCTTTTGTGTATCTTAATTCCGGCAGAAGTGCTCCAATACACCTCATCATAGTTATGCACATTGCTGGTGCATTTTATAGAAAAGTTTTGTCCCTCAGAAACAGAAATTCGATCCGGAATTATTGTTAGTTTGGCTGAAAGAATGCAAACGAGACAAACAAAACAGAGCTGACCACAAGTCCACTGTTGCGTCTTTCTAGTGACATCGACACGAGCAGAGCTTAAGAGAGAGACAGCGCACGGGGCGTGGGAGCCGCACTAGGTCAGCGCGGGGTTGGTACCTGGCTGCTCCCGGGGTTTCTGGGTTGCTAGGCTGCTGCTGGTGGCACTGGGAACTGTGCTCCCTTCCGTCGTGTAACTCAAGAGCTCGTGCACTTCCCCTTTGTGGGTGGAATTATCTCCTGATGGTCAGCAGGGTGAAAGGTGCACATTAGGGGTGTCGACCTCACCCCAGTTCCCCTCCAACCTCCTGCAGGTGCCTCTGGGAGGATCGGGCTAGGTTCTTGGAACCACTTCTTGCATATTCTTGCAAACTACCTGTCCACCACCCCACGGTCTTCTCAACTTCAGCATCTCTCTGTAATGCTGGGAGCCCTCTGAGGTGAGACTTGCTCCTGTGTCACTACGTCCCCTGCCAATTGTGTCAGGGCTTGGTAAGCCAGAGTGAATCCTGGGACTACAGTTTCAGTTGCCTGGATCACTAAATTTGCATTATCTCATGCAAACTAGGACTTATAGGAACCTTTACATAATTGCACAATGAACACTATACACTTATAATTAACTATATTTCCTATTCTTTCTGTAAAGTCCCTCATATTCATGAGAGATTTTCATCTAAAATGTTCATGAGACAGTTACAAACACAAAAGCATCTTGGCCTGGGCTCTACCTTGTTTTGATTTTTTAAATTTGTTACAGATTAATGGGTTCCATATGGGCAGATTTATACCTGCACAGGACATACTTTGGTCATTTTCACTGCCTCCTCCTCCTGGAGGCCCCTCCCTCGCCCCCTCGCCCCACATTTGGTGTGTGTGGGGTCACAGTATATAATATAGTTTGCGATTTTTCCCCTTGTCTCAGAGCTCATCTTCCATATTGACAACTTTCAGGAATGCCACCTACTTTACATTTCCACAGGAGGAGAGCTTCGTTCCCTGAACCCCACCGTACTGAGCTACTTTTCCAGTGTAAAATCTTATTTTCAATCATAATCAAAAGAAATCAGGGTTTTCCATCACAGCCTTTAGCAGCTGCGGTTCAAGTGTTCAGATCGAGCTCAAAGCCACCCGTGAGTGATATAATGTGGCTCTCACTGCCTCTGGGGATCCAGAGACAGCTCCTTAAGGCTTAGCTGTTTCTGAGGGCGGAATGAAAAGGCTCTTGGAATCCCCATCCGACTTTCTGGTCTCCACACTGCCAGACCAGGGTTTTTTCAGCAAAGCATAAACGTGTTCCCAAAAGATGCAGCACGTTTGCAGATAGGAGCAAAGTGACAAAGAGGAACCTGGGTAAGGATCAGATCGACCTGAGCATGAGTGTTTGGAGCAGCTGAGAGTTGTGCAGATCACGTGAACCTCAGGGAACCTGATGTGATTGCTGTACAAATGCTAATTCACAACTGCAGAAAACACAGATAAGAGCAATGGGTGCTGCCTTCAGCAGTCCTTTCTCTAAGCTCTGAAAACAAGATTGCTGATGTATCCAACCAGTACCTGTGCGTTTGCAGCTATGGGTGAAATGACAGTGCTTTGTGGGAGAAATGATCCATTTAAGACTGAATTGATACTGACTAGACTGAAGTGAGACATTCAAAAGCACTGTTTCTGCTTTAAAATAGTAACAAAATATTAAGTCATTAAAGCTTTCTGCAGCATGATTTATGGAACTGGTGAAATGGGTGAGGAGGAAACAGGAAATTGAATAGTGGGGCAGGGGATCAGGCTGATGGACTTCAGGAGGGAAAAAGAAGTTGTGGGAAAGAAGGGCCCCCCACCCCGGGGGCTTTCTCCTGGACTCAAGGTGACAGGACAGATCTGAGCCCACAACTACTCCGTGTCTCCCCCTTTTTGCCTTACAGGGGGGTACAGCCCATCCTCCCTACAGCTGGGGTTCCTCAGCCCTGCCCTTCCCAATTTAAAAGCTTGCATCTCGATTTAAACAGTAGAGAGGGAAACCTCTCCTGTCTCACAGGGTGTGGTTGGCTCCAACCACAGGCCACTCTCAAGGAGAGCCGGCTTCACTTGCCCAAGCTATTTTCAGTGGTTCACGAGTGTGGCATCTCCATAGCCAGCACTTCACGGACTGAGCCCTTACCCACGGGGATGAACGTCACTTCGATGGTCTTGCTGCCCCTGGCTCCGTGGCTGCTGACAAACTCGCATGTGAAGGTGACTGTGGCTGGGCACTGGGTCCTGTTGGCCTGCAGGATGTACCTGCTGCAGCCGGAGTCCAGGTCCTGGTCCTCGTGTCCTGCAAGCACAGAAGTTGACTCCTTTACTGCTGCTGACTCTGACTGACACCAAGTACGGTTTGGCATAAATGTTCATGCCTTCTCAGTCACCGGCAGTTTTGCCCCTCAAAACCGCATCCTTTCCCCTCCTCCCTTGCCACTTCAGAGACCTCGGGCTTTCTGCACCATTCTGCAGCATTATTTATGGAACTGGTGAAATGGGTGAGGAGGAAACAGGAAATTGAGTAGTGGGGCAGGGGATCAGGCTGATGGACTTCAGGAGGGAAAAAGAAGTTGTGGGAGAGAAGGGCCCCCCACCCCGGGGCTTTCTCCTGGACTCAAGGTGACAGGACTGATCTGAGCCCACAGCTACTCCCTAGGGCTCTAGGTTGCCTGTGTCTGATTTTTCCTACTCCTATCGCTCTGGCCTCTCCCTTCCCACTCTGCCTGCCAGCGTCCTTTCCTAAGACACTCTTCGAACACTATCTTCCAAATCTGAAAGAAAGAAAAAAGAATAAGCCTCTCGATTCAGGCCAAAATAAATCAGCCTTTCCAGCTCTGCGAAGTATTTTGATTGATGTGGAACCGGCTTTCTTTCCTAGTTCCCAAATCTCTACTCAAATCAGCCAATTTCCATCTGCTGGCTCACATATGCAAGCATCCCTACCCCTCTGTGAGGCTCCCCGCTCCACTCACCTGTGAAAAGCCCCCTCCTCCAAGTCCCCTGGGACCTCCCATTCATCCCTTACTTCCTGCGCCTTTGGTTTTCCTCTTCTTCTTTGGCCACAGGTACCCTCAAGCCTTCCCTTCCTAAAATGATCTAATCCCAGTGCCAAGGGGACAAGTGTGCCCCCAGCACATTTCTGTCCCCTCGTCCTTCCACCACCGTTTCTGCGTCTGCCGCACCTCTAATTCTTCACTCCCACTGCTCATCGAATCTTAGAACTTGGCCTTCTGTTGTTATCATCAGTGAATGTTTCCAATACAGAGTGGTGATGTTCATCTTGGGGGAGTGGTCCACGCATACAACACCTTGATTGTTTCCAGTTCCTCCCTCTTCTACTCCTTCCTCTTGATCACTCCCCTGTCTCCAAGTCTACCTACCAGCTTCTTTATTTTATTCATTTATTTATATCTTAAGCTTCTTATGTCAGAGAAAACATAGTATATTTTTTTCAAGTCTGGCTCTACCAAAAGCACCCTTCAAGACACACAGTGGCCTCCTCTCCCCACTTCCAGGGCTTCTTCCCTGCTCCCAGGCTGGGGCCCCTCTTATCAGGCTGCTAGAGCCCTAGGCCTCTCCTGTTTCCCTCTGGCTCCATCCTCCCTCCAGGCCTCCTTTTAGCTCCCTTCCTACTGTTCTTCCACAAACGCTGGCGTTGCCTGGGCTGTGGGGCTCCTGACATTGGCCCTCCTCTTCCCGCTTCTCCACTTCCTCACCAGCCGCTCTGCGTCTGTGTGGCTTCCCACAACTTTGTAAGAGGTGGAAAACCAGGTTGCAGCTAGGGGTGAATCATGCTTTATAGGAGAAACAATACTTTTTTTTAAAAAGGAATAAAAATGATGATACAGACTCTCAAAACAAAATAACAGGAGATTAACACTAGTTAATGATTTGCGTATTGTTATCTTCAAAGTAGCTGTTCAGATTACAAGATATTGGCATAAAAATGATCAACAATGAAAGCACAAACTGCTCTTTTTGATGAACTAACAGAGATTAGTAGTATAGTTATCTAGAAATGCTATTTTTAAGACTGAATTGACACTAACTATGCTGAATGAGGCATTAAATAACACTGTTTCAACTTTAAAATAGGAACAAAGTATGAAGTTATTAAAACTTTCTGTGACATTATTTTCTGGACAGGGTGAAATGGGAGAGGAGAAATAATACTTTAAGAATGAATCTGAGCAACTATTTAGAAGACAACAATATGAGAAATAATAACCATTGTTAACTTCCTATTATCTTGTTTTGAAATTCTGTATCATTTTTATTTTTTTAATTCTCTTTAAAAAAAAGAATGAATTGACACTAACTAGACTGAATTGAGGCATTAAAAAACACTATTTCCAAGAGAAATGCCCTTGCTCAAAACTTCAGAAACAAATGTCGAAGTACTGATTTGATGTCTCAGGCACCTCCAACTCAACACATGCGATTTACTCTTCCCTGGACAAAACCTGCGTATCTTCCTGTGTTTCCTCTCCTTGTCATTAGCAACTCCCCAGACTAGAAACCTTACAGTCACCTTTAACGACTTGCATTTCCTCATATTGTCATTCCACCTGGCGGTAAGATTGCTGAAACAGTGCTGTCTTAGCCCAAGGTCACTGCCCAAACTTCCATTGTCAGTTGTCTGAGCACTGGAAACTATTACACCTGGGCCTGCATCTTCAGTTCTTTGCGCTTCAACCTACTGTTTATACTGCCCGAACACTATTTTTCTAAAGCGTAGCACTGAGTGGTCTATTTTCCTTTTACCTTTACAATCTGACCATTGGGTACAGAGTAAAGTAAAACTCTCCTTAGTGTAGTGTATGACATTTATTCACAGTATAGTTGTAATACCCCTTCTCTTCTCAGTCTCATTCTACATCTTTCTCTCAAAAACCAGGTCCCCTCTTGGGCCTTCAATACCTCTGCAGCATCCCTCCTCCAGCCTGGTCACCCCTGCTGTGGTCCCCTTCCATCTTCCTGCTGACTGTCACTCATCTTTAAAGAGCCAGATTTTCTACCAACTCACCTGAAGACAACAAGCCATGCAAGAGGGAATGCGGATAGAAAGGCACAGAAATAATGAGGATGTGTAGTGGGAAGGTTCCACAGGAGCACACTCCATACCAATATGTTGTTATACAGATTAAAGGGAAGGCTGTTTCAGTCAGGACACAGAGGGATTTCAGCTCAAGTGCACCAGTATGCCAGACCTCTGCTAGTGAAGGGTAACTATGGTAGCCGCCTCCCAAGGCTTTGCCTTAGGGGCAAGAAAAACCAAGACGCTAAATGTAAATACTGAAAACATAGAGGTAATCAAGATACATGCTGAATGTTTAAAGTTTAAAAATGTATGACAGTAAAAGACACATTGCCACAAATCCCCTTCAAAATATTTTTTTTAAAGTCTCCTTTGCTTCTTGAATACTTATCTCATTCTTGGCAAAGTGTCTTTTACAGTAATACATTTTTTAAAAAATGTAAATATTCCCCTTATATTTTGACTACTCCTTGTAACTGAGTGCATCAAATCAACTGCAATAAGTTTTATAGTAATGATGAGACACTTAAAGAAGGTCTCTTTACTTTTTCCTCAGTACAGTGGGAGATCTTCACTGGTTATTCCTCATAAAGACAGCAGTTCTCTGCCGGACATTGTGGTGAACAGCTGTAATCCAAGTACTCAGGAATCTAACGCAAAAGGATCTCAAGTTCAAGCCCAGCCGTAGCTACCCAGAGAGACTGCGTCTCCAAAAATCAGAAAACAAACAAAACAAAACCCTCAGAAACAAATTTGGAAAGTCTCCTTTTGCTGATTATTTCCAGTCCTCTCCCATTCCAGAACATCTTGAAAATGTGAAGACATTCACACGTTCATCTTTGAATGCCTTGGGGGACACATTGTGCTAGAGTACGTCCTTCCTGGAAAACTGGGTGCTAAAAGAAAGTGCAATGTTTGGAGAAAGAACTGCAGGGGGAGGTTGCCAAGGGGTGGAGGAAGAAGGGCCTGGTGCCAGAGCAGAGGCTAAATTCATCAGAGGACTGACAGCCAGGTCCCCAGGCAGGGGCCCTGTGGCAGGAAACCCATTGTTCTGTGGTGGACGCAGTCTGCCCTGGACCCTGGGCATTAGGAATGTCACAGAGGGGTCCCAGAGCAGGTCCAGAGCTCTGCAGCACAGACTTCCTAGTTCCTCTCATGGGGGCCTCTTCCAGGCGTGGAAAGCTTCCCTGGCAGGACCACAGGAACCGCACAAGGTCTTCTGCCATCTGGCAGTGCCTGCAGGATGCCTACACCTCCTCTTCCTTAAAATCAGGGAAGTGACTGAATGTCCCAGGTGTGGCATTTTCAACTCACCCTATGTCTTTCTCATTCTTCTCAAATCTTTAATACACTCTGCAGGTGAACCTGCTTTGCAGAATAGATGTGCTCAGGAAAATTTGCATGTAAATTGAACTTTTGGTATATTTAAAGCCATACAGTCCAAGAGAAAAAGCTTTGTAAAATAAAGACTCACACACGAGTGAATTGCATGGGCAAAGCCACATATTTTCTTCAAAGATGAGCACGCAACATTGCTGTTTGTTGAGAAAAGAACTGACTGATCTTACGTGGTTTCCAGGGAGGAAACAAACTTCTTCCATGCACTATGCCAGGCCAGCCTACAGCAGCGCTGGCCACTTGTGTGACAAGATCTATAGTGAGTCCTAAGTATTTCCTTTTCATACTATGACAACTTGGTTAAATCGTTTAATGTGGACTCAAATTTCTTTACTTTCATATTGAAGAAAAATGCCAGCTTTAAACTGGTGATCAAGTTTAAATGTAATTAAAAATCAATCACTTTTTTTTTAATGGACTAATCATAAACTGTGATGGAAAGTAGAAAGAATTGCTTCCCCTTATTATCAATGTACATTCGTGTAAACTGGGGGGTGGGAACTTCAGGTCAGATTTCCTCTTAAGGAAAGAAAACACACACACACACACACACCCAGAAAGAGAGAGAGAGAACAAGATCAAAGTGTGTGTGTGAGGGTAGATACTATAGGGACACAGACATGAGAAGGAAGCTCAAGTCAGAGTCAATGCAAAGCCAGTGATTACATCCTTAGCTCTTGGCCAAGGACAGAGAGGACAGAAAAGTGAAACGCGCTTTGTTTTTTTCCTGGCCGGGGGAAATGCGTGGCCCTAAGTCACCAGGCTCACCCCTGCTGGGGTCTTCTGTTTCTGGGATCTATAACCAGGTGAGACTGATGAACTTGCACATTGGGAGCTTTGTTCTGCAATGGCTAATCTGGAGAGAACATCAAACCTAGTGCTCTTCCAAGGTCTGAAGGGCAGCAGAAAGCAGCCATCTGAATCCCTCGCCCAGCCCCTGGCGTTTTCCCTCGGCCTCTGTGCTAACGCGCCGGCGGGGGCACACGCACCTGGAATGTTTACGCTGCCTTCTTGGTTCCACTCTATCGCGCTCCAGTTGGCTTTATTCTTGCTGCAGCAGTTCAGCAGCACAGGACTGCTGTCACATGCCACTTCCGTCGTTTCGTTTGCCAAAATCTGGATGGGCGTCAAATTTATATATTTTTCGTTCCCAAATTCAAAGATATCCATTACCAGTTTGCAAGCATAGACACCTGCATAGGACAGAATGAATGATTTATTGTGACTACCGCCTGTATCCATTCCCGTGGAGGATGCCGGCCCAGATCTTGTAACACGGCTGTTCTCCCAAGGGCTCCCTGTTCACAGCCTCCCAGGACTTCATCTACGCACTACTCCAGGAACCCTCAGGAGGTGCTTGATCAATGCAGATATTCCCGGAGCCCCTCAGGGAAGAGGCCTCATGCTCCGGGATTTTGCTAGTGAGAAACAGAGGTAGGATTGGAAAAGTTAACTTTGGAGAATAGAAGAGTGTGGATCATTTGGGGATCTTATTTAGCCCTGTGGTAAGATTGGAATCAACCAAGATGTGGCGAGACCCATAGGTCCACAGTCCTCCATTGTATGTGAAGGTGAAGTGAGGGTCCTGTTGACTTTTGGTTTAAAATGGGGCGATTAAATTCTAGAATGTGTTGGGCCCATCACAAGTCTCTGACTTAAGATTTAGGCTTCTGGAGCTGCTTGGAATGGGCACAAAGGCAGAAATCAGGTAAAGGGAGGCAGTGCAGAGGAGCGAAGAGGGGCCTGGTGACAGTGATGGGTATGTTCACTCTTGGCTGTGCGGGTGGCTTCAGGGATGCGCCCAGGTCCAAACTTAGTGAACTCCATACATCAGATATGTCCAGCTGGTCGTGCCATTTTCAGCTTAACAAATCTACTTTAAGGGCTCGAAGTTTAATTGGAAACATGCATAATAAACAAACGCTATGTGCTAAATAAAAATCAATTCATGTTAAAAGCACTGAAAGGCCAAAACCATGAGACGAGTTTTCTATGGTGAAGCTCTCAGCTAAGACACCCCTTTCTGAATGACCTGCGACACCATCTGCTCCTGCCCCAGTGCCCTCGGGTCCTCCTCACCCTCATCTTCCCGGGTGAAGTTGGTGATGATGAGCCGGGACACGGAGGTCAGCTGCACAGTGGTGTAGATGGAGTATCTGCTGCTGTTCTGGAGTGTGGAGAGGTTGAAGATCCAGGACACGTTGGAGGACAGCACTTCATTTTCACACTCTAGTATCACCGTGTCCCCTTCAAAGAAGACAGCCGGGATGGTGGATATCTTGGTCTCATCTGGAAATTCAAAGACAGGGTGTTAGGATCTTGGAGTGAATGAACATGGTGGAGATTTCTCAGTGAGTACCTCCAAGACCAGGGTTCACGGGTGTCCTGGGCATTCCCAGGGTCTCCCCACTCAGGCCCTGTGGCTGCCACCAAAGACCACAGGAAGTACAACCTGCCACCCATGAGGGACATGGCTTCAGTCCCTGGTCTTTGTGCTGGGTGTCCTGAGGTCACTTAGGTGTTCCTAATGGAAGGAACAGGGATCCCAGAGCTGTTTTCAATATTTCAAACAGTCTGGAGGAAAATGGCCCAATTGTTTATGAAAAAGGGGACACAGGCTAAATCAGAGGTTCCTAGCTGCGGGCTGGAATAAGATCGTGGCTCCGTACCAACAACTCTTAGGCTGGGTTCTCTCAGATCTTTAACCTAAGCTTCCAGAAATGGAAAAACAAATTAATTGTTTTTAAACAAAGCCTGCTTGGGAAGTAAGACGTTTTAAAGACCCAGTCTCTGCAGATCCTTCAGAGTGGGAGCATTGCAGACTGACAGGTGTGAATTTGTAGCCCGATTCTGTCCCATGAGTGACTGCGGGCCCTGGGAGGCCTGCTTAGCCTCACGGAGTCTCCGCTGCCCCCATACGGACAACGGTGCCCCTAGTGCGACTTTGGGAGGGGACTTGAGAAGCCATGGCTGTTATTACTGCTTGGGTAGTACAATTCCCCCAGAATCACTGCATAGAGTCATTTCCCAGATATGAATAAAACAATGTTTTTTGTATGTGTGTTTTGGGTGTCCTCTGCTTATGCAGCATGTGGCCCCCCCGTGGAGACTGTGGCACCACATCCTTCATGAGCCATGTACGCTGAGGGAGTCAGGGCGGGGGGCTCAACAAGGTCCTCCTGGGGGCCGCATGCCTAGCCAGACCCTGACACCTTATAAATACAGCAAAAAATAACATTACATGACTGTGGAGGGAGTGGGCTGGTGTTCCAGTCAAAATATCAGCATTTACGAATTATTTTTTACCACTTCTTCAAGGCCCCTGGTAAAATAAAATTTAAAAAGTAAATCACATTCAGCTGTTAGGAAACAGGCCACCCGTGCCTCAGTAAGGCAGCGGCCTGGCTTTGGCCTTGTGCTGCTCACTGTGAGTCCCGGAGAGGCCTGCTTGCCCTTTGGGAGCCTGCATTCAGCATCTGTGTTTCAGGGAAAAGCACATCACTCGACGTGTGAAGGTGAGATTTGTGGGCACACCCTGGCTCCACCCAGAGAGAGCTTTTCGAGGGGGAAGGCGCGGCCGCCTGGCCATCAGGCGTTAGGGCAAAGAAGAGCGCCATCTTGAGGCTGTGCTGTGTGAGACCATATTTTAGGCTTCTTACTCTCTTCTCTTTAGTCTTCTGGTTTTATCTGTGTTGCTGTCTTGTGTCTTCTGAACGTATACTCTGCTATTTCATCCTGTTACAGTGCTCAATATCACTGTAGAGAACTCGGATGTTTCCCGGGTCACTTTTACACTCTGAATATTTTATGTTAAAAATGACCTGACATTCAACAACATCAGCACAGGCTAGAAACCCCTTGCAAGGCCAACCTGACTCTGCCCTGGGGTTCCTACCTCCACCTGCACCTCCAGCATGCTCAGTGCCTTCCATACATATGGGCTCCGGAGAGAAACCGCCCTCACCCAGACCACAGGCTGGAGCTATGAGGACAGGATGGCTGCCAGGGGCCCTGCTCACCATCTCTCACCCTCCTGGCTCCCAAGTAGCCACAGATCCCCCCACTCATGGGCACACCAGGGACCCACGCTGTACCCCATGTGCAAACTGGAGGAAAGCAGTTAGAATGCTTTTTACACTGGCTCTAAAGCAATGGCTCCGGAGCACTTCCACACGTGGGAGTCACCTGGTGGCCTTGGCCCTTGCAGGTGTGTGGGGAGGAGAGGCTGAGACCCTCTGCTCTGGAACAAGGATCCCCTGTTTGGTGTCAGTGCCTGCTGTGGCACCTCCCACCCTCAGTGTTAGTTTTACTTCCTTGGATGTTTTTGACCCCTTCAGCCCTGCATCCCAGGGCAAGGATGTGAGCCAGGCTGGCAGGCCATGGCCCAAGAGGAAGGGTTGGCACCCAACCCTCCCATTGCCATGTGACGTCCTGGGTTTAACTGCAGCATGGATGGAACTACCAGACTGCCTGGAGTCTGTGGGGAAAATGCAGACGGTGCCACTTACTGTTTAACCCTTGAAAGGAGCTTTCATCGGCTTTGTAGGTCTGGTTGAGGCTCTGCAGCACCTGCTCGTTGGCCTTTTGGATTTGTCCAGGGGGGAGCGTTGTAGTCTTGAGTTCATAGCTCACAACCACACTGCCATTGCTGGAAAGAAGGGATGCCATTCAGCGGAGCAGTAACTGATCCAGGAAAGCCTAGATCTTTGGAATTTATTTGCTTGGGAAAACAAAATAGCAGCAACCACCCAGGGAACTGCTATTCGCAGGAATCACTGACAGAAACCTGTCTTCAGACTCAGTGCAAGGCGGGGCTTGCACACACAGGCAGGGAATGCAAGTGAAAAGTACTGCCAGGTGGCAACCAGTGGATGGAGCCCCAGGATCTGATCACAGGGGAGGCAGACCCAGTCCAGATGCTGCTGACTGGGTCAAAGCCTCGCGGGCTCCAAGTCAGCAGCCAGACTGATGTGAGGTGAAGGCATGCTCCTGGATGGACCCCTGGTGTTCCTAGATTGGCAGATAAGTCTTTGAAATAGAGTGCAGACACCTCAGGTTCGGGAACTGGAACGAGGGAGGTAAGTGCTGGACCTCGGCACCTTGCTGTCCTGACTGCTGGCTGCATCTTCTAGAATAATGGCATTGTTCCGTGGGGTTATTTCATTTTTATGTTTCTAAACTCGCTAGACTATAAACTTACATGTTTGTTTGCAATATTCTTGCATGCATTGCATGAACACACCCTTCTCCTCTCCTTATTTCTAAGCAAGGACATCTATCCATAAGGGACGAGAGACTCCTCTAAGTACTTCCTTTGCCTTTTTTTAACTCCTGCACTGATGCTGGTCTTCACCTCAGTCAGACCCTGCCCATTGAATCCCCCACATGGTGCCTGTTAATGGGTTTTTTCCCCTTCACTGACATATTGGTTTCTCATCAAATAGAAAGAAGTGGAGTACAGCATTCTTACGTGAACTCTGTCACAGCTGCTGATCTGAAGCCTGGTAAAATCCTGTATCCTTCCTGGAACTGAGGGAAAAAAAAAAAGGTACATGAGTGTCATGTATCAGAAGCTGGCCAGAGATGCACAGATTTGAAACACAGCTGGAAGCACATGGTCCTAACCACCCTGCTAAGGTTTTCTCATATATATCCTGTAGCTCTGACATCTGCAGATCTTTGAAGCAGTCAAACTACCTATGTCCATCTGGGGTCTTGCAGAAGATGCTAGAGGAAGTGTGTAGAAGCGTCACTTGGGGAAGCGCCCAGGAGGGGATGCGGGTTGGAAGTGGGGGAGGCAGGGACACATCAGACTCTAATGAAAGTGGGAAGAGGAGTTGGGTAAAAGCAATGAGGCTGAGCCTGGGAAGGTTCCATAGTCTTCACACAGTCTCCATATCTGCAGGACACAGGTCACAGTCACCTCACTTATGCTTCAGAAGGGGGCAGCACAAGCGGCACTGGATTTGGGTGCAACTCCAAGGGCCCCACTCTAAGATACCCTGACCCCGGGGGTCTGGACACAGCCTGTAGCCCTGCAGTGCCTGATTGTCCTTTGATGGCACTATAGCATTGGCTGAGTTCATGTGGGTTTTAATAAACTTTGTTTCTTTCAATGCCAAGCCCAAGGAAGATGCTCCGTGATTGAGTTACCTCTGTAGGGCAGTTGCAGTGTGCAAAGACCTGGACCAGATACCCAAAGGTCAGTGGGTAACTTTTTCTTTCCTTAAAGCTAGATAACCTAGTAGTGTGTGTGTGTGTGTGTGTGTGTGTGTGCACGCGTGCACGCTCATCACTCACATGTGCACATGCATGCATGCATGTGTGTGTGAAGGGCTCCCCTGCTGGGCTGAGTGACCAGATTGCCAGATATCCAAAGCAGAAGTCACAAGATCTCCCAAGGGAGTCAGTACTCCATCGCAGCACCCCTGGCAAATAGCATCGCTACATGGTTCCTGGGGTAGGCAGGAGGCTGCTACCAGTCTGAGGAGTTAGGGGAGTCACAGTCTCAGCCCGCCTGGGATACTTCGTTTGATGCCAGCTGGGAAACTCTGTCAGGGGTGAGTTAACCAAAGCCTCCTTAGGGTCAGAGTAACTGGCGGAGGCAGTGCCCTGTGGAATAGTGCCTGGAAAGCTAAGTGTGTGGTTTACATGTGAAAGCCCGGTGAGCTCCAGGGCACGGACATCTCATCCTCTCAGTGTCAATCTTGAGTCACTCTGCCCAAAAGCTGTCAGGGTTTCCACCACGTGATTTGTGGGAAAGAGTGGAGCTGCAGAGAGATCTCAGTAGATTTTAGTGGCTCGATGCCACCAGGTCCTGTCAAACCCACCCTCAGAGACAGCTCTAGCTGGGGTGAAACTGACTGTCCCTTGAGTGTGTTTAATTTAGTGCTGAAATCCCCGGCCTGAACGGATGTGAATAACTCCAAGTTCACACTCTGATCATGACTGAGCCAAGCAAACTCTTCATTGTGATTCAAACGGACCCAGTTCAGCCCAGCAACTGTGGGTGAAGAGGCTGCTGGGGCCAAAACCTACCGCTCTTTCCAGGTCGGTCTTGTAGGATCGGTAGAGGGCAGAGGACGTGTTCAGGAGGTCTTCCTGAAAACCCATATTCAGTCTGACTTTCATTTGCATGGTAAGGACTGAAATAACAATCTTGCATTAGTGTTTGAATACAGAAAGAACAGAGAAACCTGAGCTTGAGCTAAAATGGAGTAGTCAGTCAACAAACATGTAAGAAGCAGTTACCTTTTGGGGGCTGGCAGAAAGGTCCCTGGGGAGGGAGTCCTTTCAGGCAGCTGCAGGGGTTCCCTGAGAGGACACTGCCATGCTCCTGACAAACAGCATTGTGGAGGCACCTTTCCCGAGGCCACTCATAGCCTGACTCACAGGAGCACCAGATTTCGTTTCCAGTGGGTATGCAGACTGTGGTCAACCAGGAGGGAAGAGACAGAAGGCAGTTATCACCTTTACATCACAGATGGGAAGCAGCTACACGGGTGGGGAAACCTGTTACAATTCTGCATTGCCCTCCAGGAGGCCTTCGAGACGCACACCTGTACATCACTGGGCCACCAGGTGTAACATCTAGAAGGTGGTAGCTCTGGTTATGGGGTAACTGTTGAGTAATTGCTGTGGTTGGGGCACCCTTGGGGTGGTCACATCTAACAGCAGATGGTCATCCATGGCTGTGATGACAAACAGACTCTGGGTCCTGGACACTCGTACCCTCTTAGTGCCCTGTGGTTGGGGCACCCTTGGGGTGGTCACATCTAACAGCAGATGGTCATCCATGGCTGTGATGACAAACAGCCTCTGGGTCCTGGACACTCGTACCCTCTTAGTGCCCTGTCATCCTCTGCCAGGGTGGACCCAGATCTGGTGACCAGTGGAATGTGGCAGAAATAATGATGTGGAACTTCTGAAGTTAGGTTGTAAAGGATACCATGGCTTCTCTCTCCTCTGTCTCTGTCTCTGTCTCTCCCTCTCTCTCCTTTCGGAGGATGCTGGCCTAAGGAACTGCAGTCTTCTATAAAATGCTTGGGAGCAGATTTTCCAGCTCCATGGAGACTTTGACTGACTGGATCACAACCTCATGAAAGATCCTGAATGGGATCCACCCCAGCTTCCTCAGATCCCCAACCCTCAGACACTGCCAGGCATTCATTATACAGCACCCCAAAAGTCTAATCCATGATCTGGAAGGCTCTGCCTAATGCCTTACTTCTGATCCATTTCCTGATCTGTGATGCCACAAAGAAGAGACTGTGTTGCTGTTTAATATCCTGAACCAGTCCTTGCTGCAATTACTGACACCCAGAGACAGGATCCACTAGTTTGTCATGAGGAACCTGGTCATATCTCAGAGCCAATTTATGACCACAATCATGGAAACCACCATGCAAACCTCCGGTCACCATTTATAATCAGGAGACCCTGGCTGCAGAGTTTACCCCAGAAGGCCATGAAGCCATGCAGGCCAAGACCTTGCTGTCGCCTCCTGAGAGAAGCACTCCCATGGGAAGGCGCTCAGTCACCTTTCCCCAAGACACCCTGTCATCTGTCCTAAAGCTGCGGGACTCTCACTCACCTGTTGTCACCTCGATGCTCAGAATGTCAGTCACTAGGTCGTTGTCATTTCCTTGAATTGGAAAACTGAGGTTGCGAAGCTGAGCTTTGAGAGGCTCCAGGAAGGACACGTTCTGAAAGCCGATCTCCACATCCACAGTGTGCTCGTCCATCTCAGGTCCACTCAGAGCAGCTGAAACGGAAGCATCGAGATCATGAGAACTGAGGAGGGATGTGGACGGAGACTGATGGACTTTCCAGCAGGTAAAGGAAATGGCAGGTGCGCGTGGAGGCTGGGCACAGCTGCCCATAGAGCCCCTAAGGAACACTTTTGGAGAAGAGGAGAGTTTGTCTCCTCACCACCAACTCTGTCCCCAACCTGGTGACCGAGGTGAAGGCCACTGTGTGGAACACAAACTGTGAGGGACCAGGGTAGAAGCAGGGGACTCAGAGGAGGCACAGTTCAGATGCTACGAGCCAGGGTCCAGGTCAGAGGAGTGGACTGGAGAGTTTCCAGCCCTACTGAGCTGGACCATGCACATCTGGAAGAGCTCCGAGGCAAAGCTTCTATCAGCCCCCTCGCTCCTGGTCTACACACACACACCATGCGCTCTTTTTCCTGCTGGGATTTAGAAGGCCATAGCCGTGCAATGCAAGTTTAGCAAATTGGAAAGTAAAATAAGAGGGCCTTCTAGCTCTTTGTTGTTCTTCCAGATGGTCTCCAAGCTGTAGAGTGCTAGCTTTTTAATGGCTCTGGTCCTCTACAAAGGTCAGCTTCAGCCAGGCGAGACGAACCTCAAATATAAATCCTTTCCTGCTCGTTACGTCCTGTCTTGGCCACTGATCCTAAGCGTCCCAAGGACAGGGACTGTTCCTTTCCCTTCCAGTGGCCCTGCTCATCCCACTGGCACACAGTGGTCCGTGCCAGTTGATTCCTACTGAACCCACCACTCTGAGCCACGTCACAGGTTTGTCTCCTAGTCACCATGGGGGTTCCTGACCCCACTGTGGCTGGAATATATAATCGAACCAGAGCTCTACTTGAGCAGTAGCTAATTAAGAAATTAAAAAATACAAATTTTCCACCCAGACACAATGAGGATATTTTTAAATGGGGAAAAGATTAAGGAAATACTTGTAAAAACTATTGCTTTACAAGTTAAGTCAAGCATGAAACCATGATTACGTCGGTTTTATCATAAAATCAAAAAACTCCGTGGCTGCTTTTTAAAAGAAAAGAATTTTCCCAAAACATTGTAAGATTTGTTCTAAATACTCCAAGCACTATTGACAGAAAGCTCTAGGAGAAGGTTTATCATCGGACACTCCACTCTTTGAGTGTTTTTTGCAGAAAGCTGGGATATTTGTTTACTTGTAGACCATGTCTTAAGAGGTTGGTTTCAGCCATCAACCCGCTGAGAATGATTTCATTTTGGCATCCTTCAGCTAGCTGTAATGAACTCAGGTGATAAACCCGGTCTGTGCAGATTGCTTGGGAATGCATTTTATGATATATTTTACCCTTCATAAGATGTATACACAGGAAAAGTCAAGTGACTTTTAAGTCTCACACAGAATCACAGTTTGTCATGATATTATGACACTGCCTCAGTTTCCTGTTTTCCTTTTGATTCTAAATGGCTGAGTGATGGAAACCAGCTTCCTGGAAGTCCTGCTGGTTTTTGTTTGTGTGCTTCTAACCCTGGACACACCATGTTGCCCACTGCGACCTTTTGAAAGGGGGCATTGATGATATTTACAAGGTTGGCCTAGAGCACACGTTTTCCTGAAAAGTGAAGCGGCAGTGTTTGTCCCTGAAGAGGGCCCCCAAGCTCCAGGACCCTCTGTAGCCAGGCCAGTGAACTCTCCTCTTAGTGTAAACAGGATTTCCTGGACAGTGGGCTGCATTCGAGCAGCAGAGGCCAGTAACGATCCTGTGTCACCCACTTCTCCATCCGCCTGGCTGCATCCCAAGGTCGAAGCCCAGCAGGATGCCAATGTCTGCCTGGGGTCCCCTCTGTCCCTGAGCCCTTCCTCTCTGACATGTCTGTAGAGCCTGCGTGGGCCTGAAGAGCAAGTGGAATCCCCATGCCACCATTCCACGATTTTCACGTAACTGAGGCTAAGGCAAAGCCCTGGGAGGGAGGGACCTGGGACGCTGGCAGGTTTTAGCCTGGGGGACTTGCGCAGCTGTTCGTTCGGCATGGGCGTCATCTCCCTGCCTCAGCCCCTCTGGGGTTCTTCAGTGCCTTCGAAGGGAGTTTCAGGCACAGTCAGCCTGTGTGTTGGGGGAACCTCTCAGCAGAGGAAGTGGCTTCTCTGAAGGAGCCTCAAAAACGCTAGTGCAATTTAACAAGCCAGGCACATCCCAAGACAAAATCAACTCCAGTGCTTCCCAAGTCTGAGTGGGGGCTGTGCACATCTTGGGAAACACGCACACACACACACGCACACAAACATACACACTCACTCACTTTGAAGCCTCAACTCAGGCCAACCAAATGATAATCTCCCATCCAAGTACTACCCCAGGCCCAACCCTGCTCAGCTTCCAAGAGCAAATGAGATCTGCTATAGACCCAAATGATAATCTTCTGGGGCAGGCCCAGAAAAATAAATTTTAAAAAGAATTCCTACTAGTGGCTTTGATAAGCAGGCAGGTTTGGAATCTAGCATTGCAATCTGAATGAAAAATCCAAGGAAGTAATCATGGAGAGCCAGTTGAGCACCTAACCTTGTTTCCTCTTTCGTGTTTTTGTTTTAGTGGCCTCCTGCAGCTGCTCTTGTGAGGAGACCTGCTTTCTGTGCCCGCTCGGGCCCCTCCCTGAAGTACTGTAATAGCATAAGGCGTTACTGCTGGATATATGTCCACAGGAGATCAAACACTTCTAAAGTCAATTTTAAAATAAAGTCAGGCTGAAAAACAAAATTACTAATAATAAATGGAAAAATCATGAAAAACTTTGCTCAATTCTTAGGAGAGACCTTTCTAAAGCAGCAATCTTTGAGCAGCATCCCCATGAATTGTGGTGAGCCTGGAAGCCATGCGAGAACATTGCTCCAAGAGCAATGCCCCACGGCTGTCTGGGGGACACAGGAGACGTCTCCCATCCTGCGTCCTCCTCTAGATGACTGGACAGCACAGGGACCCAAGGATGGCAGCTGCACCTGGGAGACACTGGGATATGCAGGCATTGGTGTGACTCTGACCTCATGGGTAGGGGTCAGAGGTTCAGCCCAGGATAGGGGGTTAGAAATGCAAACCCCAGGATGTCAGGGCCCAGAAAAGTCTTCTCCTTGTGCCCAGTTTTGGGGCACTTGGAGGGATGGAGCCAACTCCCTCTGCTCTGATGTTCCTGTACCCCTCTATCTGGATCCTAGAGGTTTGCCATGTTTTTTTTTTCTTTTTTTCAGTTGTCTTCCCCTCTGTGTTGTTTGTCTGGCTTTTTCTGGCTCATTATTCCCTAACTCCAAGTATCTCTAGTGTCCCAAGTGAGCAAGGGGCCCATTAGCAGTTCCCTTAGGCAAAACCAGTCAGGATATCTCCTCTCCTCCTCAGGTCACTCCCAGCCCCATAGCACTTGTCTTAAAGATGCATTTCTTGAAAGTTGGCCTCAAACTGTGACTCAGTGTCTGGGTCTTAATCGTAGCTATTTGAACAAACAATACTACTTTTTCCTGGCAATGCTGATGGGTTCTGGAACCAGAGCCTGAGCTGATGGGTTCCAGTGGCTTGTGGAGCCAGAGCCTGAGCAGGTGCAGAAATTCACCTCCCACCTGCCAAAGATGGAAGTCTGTTGCCCTCACCCTGGAGAAGGGTCCTGGCTTGCTCTCTCCTGGCCAGAGAATCAAGTTCTGTGCCTCAGGGAACTAGCTCTGTTTCTTGCCTTTGACCACATAGCAAATAAATGGCAGAAGACACCCATCCTATGCTCATTTCTCAGTATTTTCTAGAAGCAACAGTTGGGTAGCATCATCTGTGAGATGCTAGCCCCCACTCAGCAGATACAGCTGAGTTCTAGGAAGGGCAGTTCACACAGGGGAAACCACAGAATCCTACCCATGGCCCATCAGAGAGGAATGCACAGAGAACGTGACTCACGAGATGCTAGATTGTGAAGTCCTGAGCAAATGACCTATCCTACCTTCTAACCATCAACCCACATCATCAAGGCCTTGCCACACCAAGTCCTTTACCTGGTAGGATGAGACACTGCCACCGCCACCAGTCCCAGACTCTACAAAGTACCCAACAGACATGCAGGGAACCACATGTGGGACCCAGACACACACGAAAGAATGGTGATCATGGACCTCAGAACCCAAGAGACCAGGTGGGTTGGACACTTCTGACCTGGGCGGCTCATTAGACTGTGAACCCCAGCTGTCCATCCATGAATAAGGGCAATGGACCTCCTATAGGACTGTTGATAAGGAGTTGGGATCTTGTGTGAGGACCTCTAGTGTTATGGTTCTTATCCAGAGGTCCCCTCAAAGCCTCTTGCAACCATAGGTGTGACTTTGGGGAGGTGATGGATTTTGGGGGTCCTAGTCAGCTTGCTGTTGTGAGGCAAGGTGAGGAGACCAGTTGCTGGGTGTGGCCTGCGGGGTGTATCACCATCCTCGGCTCCTTCCTTTGCTCTCTGCTTCCTGCACCATGAGGTAAGTAGCTTTCTTTCACCCAGACCCTTCTGCCGTGCTCTCCAGTCTTGGCTATGGACTAAAACCTCTACAAACAGTGAACCTCCCCAAAAATAAAATAAAATAAATTTTTAAAAAACCACAAAAAACAAGAACAAAACATAAAATAACAATGAAAAGCAAAAACAAACAAACAAACAAAAACTCTCCTCTTTTAAATTGCAGAGGTCCTAAGGTGATTAACACACCAAGCAGAGTACCTGGCCTATCACAGCCAGTAAGAGTAGTAATGGGGATTCAAATGATGGTGAATATACACTCCATAGATGTGCACTTTCAGGCCAAGAAATAGTGACATCATTCCAATCAGGTTTCACCACTGATATAGTCAAACAAACAAAGAAGAAACTTAGAATTTTTTTTTAAAAAGCTAAGCATACTCAGTATTCACTGTCAAATCTAACACTGAACCCATCCTTGGGTCAGGGGGCACTGAGCCTCACATTTCATCTCGTGGGCACTGCTTCTGCTCAGAGCAGACAACACCCCACGTGATCCCACAGACGATTCCACCACGGAACCAAGCTCTGCTCCACGGTGGACCCAGACCAAGGGGCAGTGCACACCTGGCGACCAGGTCCCCAGGCAGGTGGAGACTGAGCTCAGACTGAGAGGGATAAAGCTGTCTGCACGTGCAGAATGGGCTCTGAACTCCTGGATGCCCTTGCTTGTCCTCTGGTCTCCTGCCAGCTGTTCCCAAGAAGAAACATGACACTGTTCCCATCAGTCTCAGGCACCCAGGGTGAAGGGCTTTGCAGCACCCTTGTGCCACTTCCAAGCAACAAGAATGACCTCTTTTATTCCCTGTGAAGATGCCCGAGGCCCTCGCTACCAGCTGCTCTGCATACTTCTAAAGCATGCTTTCCTCCCAGCTCTGGCCTCTCCCCGGCTTTCCAATCCATGGGCCTAGAGGGTCCTCAGAGCCCCCTGCCCTTCACCCAGGTCCCAGCCACAATTACCCCCAAGGCCTTGGCTCATTCTCAGGTTGTCTTGAGTGAGTTTGTGCACACACACACACACACACACATGCACACATGCACACACACACACCCACATGCACATATGCATGTGCACACACAAGAATCAGGGGGTCAGGGAGACAACCAACCACTAAAGTTATTTAGGTAAAAGTCCACTGTGTGCTGAGACTACATATGTGTATGACTTTTACCTTTAAGGGTGATTTCATTCCAAACTCTAAAGATTTGGTTCAGCAGTTAAAAAGGAAATTCCCCTTGTGGCATGAAAATTTTATCAGGGGAAAGGTGCAGAACCCGTGGAAGGGAATCCGCTCTGAAAACCAGAACCCTACTCCAACATCTCACCACACAAGCAGAATACAAACGCCTTCCCTGGAACTTATATTCCTGCTGAATGTGACGTTCCCATTGCTGTCCTTCCTCACTTTCCTGGACCCAACTTATATTCCTGCTACCTGGGGTCTCCCTGAGCTCCACCTGGCCCAGCCTGAGCCTCTCCTTTCTGTGGCCATTTCCTGCTTTGGTGTTCAACCCATCTTTCATGAGTGCTGGGCTGATTGCCAGCACGTCCTGAATGACTCTAGAAACCCAGGAGGACCATGTGCACTGAAGTGAAAATGTGTTTTCTTGGTCATTTATCACTGCCAGAATTGCTTCTAACCAAAACATGCCTGGTAGATTTTGGAATGTTGAATCTTAGCTACAGAAGTGGCTTCTTCTTCAAGGCACCATGGCCTTACACAGTGGGGCTCAGAAGTGCAGGAAAGACCCCCTTCTTACAGCTATGGGGTCACCAGCTGCTCCCAGGGAAGCTGGCAGCCCAAACCTTGGAGAAACTCAGTGGGAACGAGAGTTGGAACTGTTCTGCAAGAAGTTTGATTTAAACCCTGATAAACGTCTTCCAGAATACCAAACTGGCATATTGCTGGCCCTGTGTCTGCTACAGGGGCTTGTCAGGGCTGTTGGGGTGAGGTTGGGAGCCTATACCAGGAGCCCAGAGCCAGGTGGGCCTGATGGCCGCACCCGCAATGGAAACCAACAGGCGCCTCTGTCCCAACCCTAGGGCAAGCCTGCTCTCTGTCGCCCTCTATGCCCTTTCCCATCATGGCACTGATGTGCTGGGAGCCTGAATTATGGGGCGACAGTGTTTGAAGAGCTGCCCAGGATCCAGTGGTCAGGCTTACGAGAGAGATCACCAGTAAAGACTCCACGTACCCGCACGCCTTGGCCTTAGCAGCTCCACACCCGCAAGGGCCCGTTCACGCAGCACCTGAAAAGACATTTGGGAAGGTGTCAGTTAGAGAAGTCCTCACCTAGGCTTCCTGCTCATGCACCCCTGAGTGTCCCAGGTGAGCTCAGGCTGCAGGTTTCAGGGTCACCACAGCCCAGAGGACACACACAGGAACCCTCAGGAGTGACCCAGGAAGGATTTTCACAGCCTGCCTTGGGATCCAGAGATGAAAGAGATCACCTGGCCTGGTTCACAGGCTACTTGCTAGAGCCCTGTCAGAAAAGGTCAATCGTGATACTTAATCAGGTGCTTTCTGCCTATGCCCTGAACCCTGCGTCCCCACAGTGACCTATGGGACCAGTCTCATGACCTCTGCTCACCAAGCCCACCCACGTTTCTGCTGTTGTAGGGCCCAGGAGCCACCACGCATGCTCAGAAGCTTTTCTTTCCTCCTCGGTTCCTCCTCATGTTGTTCTTTGGCTGGTTTCTGCAGGGAGACCAAGGGGCTCTATCATCTGGCCTGCCCGGGCTACAGTGCTCACCAGCCAGGCAACGCTGGGGAACCGACTCATCCTCAGCTAGCCTCCGTAAGATAGGGATCAAATAATGTCGACTTCCTATGATTGTCACAGGAAGTAGGAGAGCTACAAAGTAGCACATAGTAAATGTTTAGTACACTTGAGTCATAGAATTCAATGGTTAGAAGCAAAGGCTGCAGGGGTTGAGTTCAAATCCCAGCTCCACTGTAACGTGACTTATGACTTTGGGCAAGTTACTTGACCTCTCTGTGCCTCCGTCCAAATCATAAGATGGGATTAAATAGAGTCCACTTGAAAGAAGGTTACTGAAGATCAAATGATTCCCAAGGAAAGCTTTGGCGACACAGTAAGTGCCCTTTGGGAATAGGACCCGCTGTTCTAGGAGCCTGTCCATCTGCCCCCTGCACTGGCTCCCCTCTGTGGTTATCCTTTCGTCTGTGGCTTCTTGGTTGAAGAGAGGACGTTGTCAGAAAGGACAAGGAAACTTCCAGGTCTCTCAAACTGTCCTGGTGGTAAATGCCCTGACTCTGGTATACAGCGAGGCTTGAGTGGGAATAACCCAGTAATCCTGTAAGGCCAGCAGGGCACTCATCACCCCTGAGCTCAACTCTCACTGGTTTTCCAAAGACTAAGCCACCTGGATAATGTGACAGCAAAGGTCCTAGACACAGCCTGTGGTCCCCTGTGCTGTGCCCACCGTAACCACGTCACACACAGACCAAGGTCCTGTGAACTGTGTGCCGGTCTGAGGCCCAAGTTGAAAGCAGTCCTGTGTGAACATCTCATTCTCCACTCATCCTCTGGCACTGCGGTGCTGTCATTGCCACTTCACGGCCTCCCTGGGAGCCACACCAATGTCCCCTGTGATACTCCCACTTTGACCTCCCCACCAGAAGGTGACAAGCTGTTGTCCAGTACCGCACCGTCACTGTCCACAGTCACTGGCAGCCTTTGTGCAAAGGCCCCTGTGTCCCAGTTTTGTAAAGAAATATTTTCTGCCTGTGACATTCCCAGGAAATCAGAGATGTGTCAAAGGATTCACTCACCAAAGGACGAGCCATGAACTCCCGGTCCAAGCTCAGCACCCTGGAGAAACACATGACCAGGAGCATGAGGCACAGCGGGGACCTCCCTGGGGACCGCATTCTTCCCAGCAGCGCTGTTGGTCTGAAACAGGAATCAGATGACTTAGGATAATTTACTTATTAAGAAAGAGCGAGTGAAGCCGGGCGTGGTGGCACATGCCTTTAATCCCAGCACTCGGGAGGCTGAGGTAGGTGGAGCGTTGTGAGTTCGAGGCCGGCTTGGGCTACAACACGAGCGCAAGACTGGCCTGAGCTACACAGTGCGACCCTGCCTCAAAAAACCAGGGCCGGGAGTTTGGCTCAGCAGCTTACGTGCCTGTCAGGCAGGCGCGGGGTTGTGAGTTCAATCCCCGGTGCCGCAAAAAGAAAAAAAAGAAAGAGCGAGTGAGCCTGGTCTCAGAGGTCACAGCACACAAGGATCCTTGCAATCAAGAGGAAAGAGGACAAGGATGGATGAAGGAGCCATTTCAGTCCCTGTCCATGGGACTTGGATCTTGGGGCACAGCAGGTGGGGGTGGATAGCTGCACAAAGCAGAAGCGAGGTGACAGGTGGCAGGGAGCGCTTCCTGCATCCCCAGAGAATGACAAGAAGGAATGAGAGGGGGAGCGAGGAAGGGAATGACTGCCCAGGAGGGAGCACCTGTCATTGGTGATCCGGACCCAGAACACACGTATCAAAGGATTCAGGACACGCCACTTGCTACCCGCTGTGAGGTTTTCAATTCTATCACATCGTATCTGACCTTATTTTCCTTTTTAATTCCGGTAGCAGCCATGAAATTAACCTTGTGACCTATAGGCATGGGTTATCAGCCATTAGTATTGAAAACTGGACTTTGTTACAAGCATGTAAGTTGTATTTTACAGCATTAATATATTATGGGACACAACGTAAAAATGCTGTCATCACCATATAGCTCATCTGATGTACTAATCTTTAAAAGTATCTGTTTAAGCCGGATGTTGTGGTGCATGCCTGTAATCCCAGCACTTGGGAGGCCGAGGCAGAAGGGTCGTTGTGAGTTTGAGACCAGCCTGAGCTGTGAAGTGAGCTCAAAGCCAGCCTGAAATGCATAGTGAGACCCTGTCTCAAAAAGATAAAGTAAATAAATAAACAAAATTATCTCTTTATAACGTTGGTGATGAAAAATAGACTTTTGGGTAGCCAGATCAATCCTCGCTGGGTTTAAAGAACAGAGCATCACCTGAGCGATCCCAGCCATCTGTACCTGGGGACCAGGACAATCTGCTATCTGCAGAGTGACTTCCTTCCTGTCTTTTTGTGCCTGTGAGTGCTTGACAGACAGCAGTTGATGAGAACACAGGAGATGCAGGTCAGCGAGGACAGCAGGGAGCACCAGGGACCGGGCCAGGGTGACAGCTGACACCTACACATGAGAGAGCTGAATTTCAGTCACGGGATGCCTTTGGCCACCTTTTCCTCTTCCCTGTGGGGCTTTGGGCAACAGACCCAGTTTGCAAGTCTGCAAAAATGCGTTTAACAATTCTGCACCTCCGTGGTTGTGGGAAATACTTTGCAATGTTGATTCTGGATATCAGTGTTGAGGACCAAATGTACCTGGCACGGAGGAGTCAGCAATGCATGACTTGGTTTTCTACCTGGGAATTTCTCAACCTGATGAGAGAGAGCAGCCTTGGTGGCAGGGCACGGGCTGAGCTTGCTGGGAGGCACCAGGTGTCCCTGGGGTGAATCCGGTGTTGGGAGCAGCATAACCTTCTCCGCATAACCAACTCAGGTGGCTACACAGAGGAACTATAAATCAGGAGGGAGACTTGGTAACTGAGTAGCCAGTGAGCTTCCTTTAGTGCTGCACTCAGGGAAAAACACAAGTGGACCGGGGCAGGCTGTCTTCCTCTCGTTTTCCCAGGTCGGCAATGAAGCCTTTTTTTTTTTTTTTTTTTTTTTTTGGCAGAATTAGCAAAAACCACAAAGTCCCCAAATGCTCATGCCTGGCCCTTCTGTGTAGGCCATCAGCCAATAAAGTCCTGTTCTCTCCTGGCCTTTGCCTCACTGGAGGCAGTTCTTAATATTCTTCCTGCTGACTCATTTGCTGACAAAAAAAAAAAAAGAGAGAGAGAGAGAGAGAGAAATCACAAAAATCACAAGTCTAAATATTTGGAGCCCTTGACAAGATCCCCTAGGGACAGTAGTGTCCTTATGCACAGGAGAGACTGGTGATGGTCAGCACCTTGGGAAGGACAGATTCTACCCCTGGACAGGAAAAACAAGGCCACCACTCTGAGAGGTTGTGACAGCCACAATAATTGACAACTAGGGTGGCAAGGGCTTGGCCAGTGGGCTGATGAAACCACTGGGGGCCGCTTTGGCTTGGAGGTTGCTGTGACATCAGTGATCTCTGTGAAAGTGGGGCTTGGGGTTTCCACCTGGAGGCAGCCAGAGGACCTCACCTTGGCCTATGGGAAAAGCCACCCTCCTGCCTGGTTTTGCATGGAGGAGCCACCTTTAATGGCAACCTCTGAAGCCCCTGCTTATCCCTGAGACTGAGACCCTGAGTTGGGCAGAGTCAAGGGAAGAAGAATGTGGGCTGACATCATTCCCAGTCTCTTTCTCCTTTTAGATCAAAATTTTGGACACTGCTGTACTCGTCAGCCTCTGTGAGCTGGCCGTGCCTTTCAAGAGTCTGGGAAGTATGACCCAGCCTGCGCCCAGCCCTGCAGCACTGACCAGCTTCCTGGCCTGCTCTGACTGGACTTTCCTGTCTGAAGCTGAACAGCGGGCAAGGAGGAGAAAGAGCTGTTGACCTCATAGGCCAGGAATGCATCACTCGGGTTCTTGATGACCCTGCATGCGGGGGACAGGGGTCTGGGTCCTTCACAGGTGGGTGTGTTCTAGGACTGGCCACCGTGGACCTGACCTGTTTACGCAGGCCTCAGATAAACCAGGGCTGAAGGTGACCGCGGAGCACCCTCCTTACACCCCTCCCCACCCCTATCTTATTGGGCTCCATTCTGTGGGTGACTGACCTGCCCAACCCACATGCCACTGCCTGCCTTGCCTCTCGTCCCTCAATCTTTGCATCCATCCTCACTCTGCTTTACAGATGAGAACATGTAGGCTGAGTGTCTCCAAAGCAGGAGGGCTGAGCTGGTCAGAACTCCAGACATCCAAGAATGATTCCTGAAACCCCAGCCGACTGTGCCACCCTGCAGTCGGGTGAGCCGCACATGACAGGCTAGGGTATGTCAGTGGTGGTGAAGATCAGAGGCTGCCGTGGCACTGTTCTGGGGGAACCGTGTCATTTATACTATAGATGACCCTAAGTCACCACCGATCACCCCAGTTTTCAGACATGGGGAGGAAGTCTCATGAGAGCTCCCCAAGGCTATCTGGCAGGCAAATGGAAAATTGTAAACCACAACATCTGTCCCTCCGTGGAAAAGGTGCCCACGTGCAGGGCCATCTTCTTAGCTAAGCATCAATTAGAAGTGGAAATTTCCCTGCCTATGGACAGCTGCCTGGGTGATGGGAAGCATGAGCTGTGACCTCTTTGTCACTAATTGGCTGTGTGGTGTGGAGCGAGTCACGTCACCTTTCTGGACCTGAGTTTTCTTATCACCAAAGCCAGAGATGAAACAGAACCCAAGGACTCCAAGGGTACAATCATGGGCCTCCTACCCATCTTCAGTTCCATCAGCCAGGAGGTGACCTCACTTAGGCTCACTTCTGAGCTGGCTGCACCCAGCTGGGGCATACTGCACAGTCCAGGCCTGCCTGCTCCACCCCAGGCATCCCTGCCCCTCTCGTCTGTCTCCACCCGCAGGCAGAACTGGCCTTGCTGAGCCCTCTTCCTGCACCTCACGCCTCCATCAGCTCCTTGCTGTTCCCAGGACAACTGCAGTCACTGTCGCTGGTGCCCACACCCCGCATGACCTGGGTTTCATTTCAGAAATATGTGTGCTTAGCAAGCATCCCTCATATTCTCACTATGGAAGTTGGCTGCTTTTTGAGAACTTAAAATAGTGCAAGAGATTTCTTAGTCTCCCTCCAAAAGTTAAAAACAAACAAAACAAAACAAAACAAAACAAAGAAGCTTGCCTTTTATTTGGCACCTTAATCTCCTCCCTCTGTCCTGAGAGCTCTGTGTGACCGCTGAGTAGTCAAACGCTCCCATCCTTCAAGGTTCCAAAAACACACACTCCAGATCTGTCCAACTACAAATGGTTCTTGCTTCTCCTAAACACCCATGCCCCTCACCCCAGGCCTCCTGTGGTGTTGGATGTTGTGCTGTGAACAGGCTGCGAAGTGAACACCTTCATCCGCCCAACATCTTTATCCAGTTTTCTACATCCATTCACTGTGCAAACATTCCCAGATCTCGCTAGTGCCAGGTGCTTCCTGAGACACTGGGCAGGGTAGGGTGACAGCAACCAGGACCTGGCACCTCTTCCACAGAGTTCAGGGTCCCATGGAGAAGACCATATTATTCAAGGATCTCGACCAATCAATCCACTGTTTAACTCTGGCTGGAAAGTGCTCCCAAGGAGAAAAACCATCATACCAGTATTTCTTGAGCAGCTACTGTGTATGCACCAGCCTCTGAAGCAGCATGATGTGAGACCATTTAACCTTCTCATCAATCACAGTCAAGGGGATCTAGCACAAGACTTAATTAGCAGTATGACAGAGAATTAACTGAGCTGCTTGCTTGAGCTAGAATTTGAACCCAAGAGTCTAATTCCAGAACCTGACCTTTCAATCACTGTGCTGAACTAAGACAACCTCTCAGGGATGGGGTACAGCTCAGAGGTGGAGCACTTGCCTGGCATGCATATAGTGCTAGGTCTGAGCCCCAGCACTACAATCAATGAATCAATCAATCAAAATAAAAATTCAATAAAAAGCCCAAACCAGAGGGATGCGGTTGGTCTCGGGGGCTTGCAGAGTCACGCTGAGGAGGTATTCAGTTGAGCAGAGTCCGGAGTGTGAGATGCAGTTAGCTAAAAACAGAAAGTGAGTCTGGAAGCAGGGCAAAGAGGGTTCTGAGTGCAAAGGCTCAGAGGTGGAAAGAAAGCCTGGCAGACTTGGGGAGCTGCAGCAGGTAGAGGGAGAGGAGGCTGGATGGAAACAGAGAGGGGAATGGGGTGAGGTGGGCAAAGCTGGGGTACATGGGCCTGGGAATTGCAGCCCCAGGTTGGGTACAATGGAGAAGATAGACCCTAACAACCAAGTCCCACAGGATCTCAACAGTAACGGATCCAGACAAGGAAGATGCTTGAGACGAGAGGTCTGGGCTGGGACTAGAGAGATCAAGATGGCCAGAGGAGTCAGACAGCTGGGCAGCTGGAGTATCTGGAAGGAGGGTGGGGTTGGCTGTGTCCCGTGGTGCAGAGAGAAAAGGATGTGGCATCTGGTTGGGGCAGAGGGATGGATATCACCAACAGCATGTAGGAGATGAGGGCTTGGACAAGAGAGCACACAAGACTGGAGACGTCAGCCAGGCATGGTGGTACATGCCTGTAATTCCAGGACTCTGGGAGGCTGAGGTAGGAGGATCACAAGTTGCAACACAACCTGGGCAATTTAGTGACTTATTGGGAGCCTGTCTCAAAATGAAAAATAGAGAAGGGCTGGGGGTGTAGTTCACTGCAAAGATTCTGGGTTCAATCCCCAGTACTGTAAAAGGAAAGAAGGAAGGAAGAAAGGAAGGTTGCACAGTGGCAGAGTGATGGTCCTGCTACCAGCGAGTGGCTTGGCAAGCTCATCACCCACACAGATGATGCGGTATCCACAGTGGTCTCTGGCAAGCTAGAACACTATCAAGGGAAGCTGCACCTCCCACCAAACCTTGATCTGTATCTCGCCAACAGGGCATGGCTTTGTACCAGCCTTGGGCCTGGCTCCTCATATCCCAATCCCCACATTCAAGGGCACAAGTGGCTCTTTCTTAAAATGTGTACTATCAAAAGGACAGCAGGTGGCAGACTGCACAGAGCTGTGCTCATAGACCAGACTCGGGCTCCTCGGAACGGCAGACCTGGATCGTGGTGCCACATTTCAGGAGAACACCATTACCCTGTCATGTCTGCACCCCCAGGACTTCAGGGGAAATAGAATTCTGCAGATAACCTTCCACTGGGTCACAGAAGTGCAGCCAGTGACTGTTTTAGATACTTTCTTGTGGCTGGGACAAAATACCTAACACCCAGAAATTAGAGAAGGAAAGTATTATTTTAGCTCACAGTTTGTAGAGGTTTCAGTCTGCAATCAGCTGGTCCCAGGGCAGAGCAGCATGGCAGAGGGGTATGGTGGAAGAGAAGCTGCTCATGGCATGGTGGTAGGAAGTAGAGTAGAGTCAAGGAAAGAGGAAGGGTATATATATATATACACCCTCCCAGGCCACACCCACAGTGACCCGCCTCTTCTAACCACACTTCACTTCCTAAAATCACATCCAGCTCTAGAAACATCAATGGACTGATCCAGTATAACACATCTACAGTCCTGTGTCACACAATTATGATCCAGAATCACACATCTGTGAGCCAGTATCATGCATCCAAGACCCAGTACCACACACCCTGATCCAGTATCACACACCCATGAACCAATCACTCCCCCAAAGTCCCACCTATGAGCACAGGAAGCTTTGGGGGACATCTAGCTACGAGCCACGTTAGTAACCTCATGTGCGAATTGCGGAGCCTGCCTACGACAGGTCTCCGCTAAGCGTAAGTGATAAGACTTATCTCTGCTGACCTTATTTAATACATGAGTCATCCCTAGTACACGATGAAACATGAACTAAATATTTATTCCACACAAACACAATACCAACTAAAGAACTGTACCAAAGATTTCTGTTTTCTATTTAATTTTCCTTTGCCTTGAACAAGGATCCATGGCCACATTGTGTCCAGGACCGAGTCCTATCAGATTACCGAACAGCGTTTGTTTGTACACAATGGAACTGAGTTTTCCAAAACATACTGCCATGTGAGCGGTGCTGATAACCTTTGCTCCTTCTCTCTCTGGTGTAAATCACTGGGGATTTGAACCTTTAAGCCAGAGATCAGCATCTTCACGGAAACATCGGGTTCCTGGCTCCGCCCTTATCTTGTCTATCTCCGGGTCTGATTTATCATGCAGAGGGGTTCCCTGCAGCCAGGGCAAAGAGTCTGACCTGCATTCCAACGGTGGAGGGACACATGGAGGAGGGCATTCCTGGGTTTGGCTGCAGGCCTGGACAGAGAGCTGGGGCCTGAGAGTGGGTGGAGCTTTAGAGTGCCGTGGACCAGCCACTGACCCATCAGAACAGCTTCCAGCCACAGCGGGGGAGAAGGCCTGGTGTCCCCTTGGCGAGTTCACTGCTGGACAGTGGGGAGCCCTGGGGAGGCTACTGGAGGGATTGGGGAACTGAGCAGAAGTCAAGGGAACCCTGGGGACTTGTGACCAAACTTATGTTCCATGCAGTGTAAAATATTCCAACATCTGCACCCTGGAAAGGGACATCTTTGACTTCTGCCCCCTCCTTTTATATCCCTTACCACTCTTTGCCCCCAAGACCTAGCACAGCTGTCCATAGCTGGGACTGTGTTCTTCCAGTTTTGTTTCTCCCATAAAGGATTGTGTTCCACTTTAACAACAAACCCAGGCTACGCAAGATGATGAAATAAATGTATTCCTTCAAAAATACAGCACCCGCAGAAGCTTTGCTCTTCCAGGGTCTCTCTGGTTTGGCAGATTGATCTCAGTCACTGTGAAAGCGCTTTCTGCAGGCTCGGAGACTCAGCCTCTTCTCCGCCAGGGCTGGTTCTCCTGCTGCATCTACTGTACCTCATTGCCCCTCCTCCAGGGCAACTCCTTTCTCTTCTGGGGTCCCCTTTTCCTTTCTCTGCCTCTCTCTCCCCTCAATTCCTGCTTCTCTGCACCTCCATCTGCTCTTCTTAAACTCATATTCAGTGACCTCTGCCAAATACCTCTCCTTGGTCCTTGCTTCTTTCTCTGATCTCTCTATCTTTTAGGGAGCATGTCCGCTTCTATAGCTTTAATCATCAACTTCTAAAAGAGCCCTAAAACTTTATTTCTACCCAGCCTTTGCTAAAGATCAGGTGAACATCTCCAGCTATGCTATTTCCCCACTGTCTAAATTCAGTTGTCTGGGACCAAGTAGGTCTTCTTCCCAACACTGTCTCCAGCTGTCTCTTCCCTCTGACCCCCAGGCTCACAGTCCTGCCCTGTTCCTGGACACGAGTCCTACTACTGACCTCCAGCTGACACCCCTGAGCCTTTGTCCCCTTCCTGGTCACCACACAGTGCAGCCGTGAACCCCCATACCTGGCCAGGCACCATCATCCTGAGCTTGGCCCCCTGATTTCCTTCCTCATCAATGTCCTACACAAAGCCACTGTTGGGCCTGCCTGGAACACTGCTCTCCTCCATGGTCACCAAATCTGATTCATGCACTTTAAACTCTGCCATCCCTGAGACGCCCAGGCCAATTCCCTGGCAACCTCATTGCCACCACTCGAGGCAGAGCCAGCTCTGCCACATGTTTCTCTGGTGGCACTGAATATAGAACAGCTGACCCACCCACAGGTTTTTGATTGTGTCTTCTTTTGCAAAATCTGTCACGGATATTCACCATAAGTGTTCCTTACACTGACAGTCACCTCTCAGCTTCCTGCCGGACTCTTGGGGACTGAAATGCTCCATTCCTCCTTTCAGGGCTTCCTTCAGCATTTCTGGCCTTGTTCATTCACCTAATCACAATGACTGCTACGATTCATCAAGTGCTTTCGGCCTGCCAGGCTAAGCACTCACTAAGTACTCATAGTCCTATATTTTAAAAATCCATATTTTCTCCATTTTACAGGTGAGGACTCCAAGGCTGGGGTACTTAAAGTAACACTGTCTAGGTCACACACTACGTAGTTACCAGAATCTTCATGCCTGACCGTCACAGCACACTGACAACTCTTGTCCCTTCCGGAGATTCACCTATCTCTGCAACACACTACTTCTCAGCCTCCCATCTCAGGCCTGGCTGCCTGGTTGTGGGATTCTGTAGCCCAGCTCAGTAACTACGCACGCGGATCCTTCTGATGACAGGATTTCCTAGCCTCTTGCCTTGGGCCACTAGCTTTATCTTTATAAATTATGCATTGCAATGGTTGCAACTGAGGTATAGGATGATTGAATAACAAAAGCATTAACCATCTTTATAAAGCACCAAGCACAGTGTTGGGCACAGAGCAGGCACTCAGTGCATAGTATCTGTTCTCAGTGCCTGCACCTTACCTCCTATTAAGGTCTTAGGTAATTCAGGAGTGGGTCCCCTGCCTTTGGGATTTCACACAGCCAGCAAGCCTCTCAGACACTGGCGATTCTATTGACTGTGGTTTTAAAGATTTCACATTTACAATCGTCTTTTATCAAGTAGACAAGTTCTAGTTCTCTTAGCCACCACGACAAGAGTCAGACGATGAGGACGGACATGCCAAGTGGTGAACAACTCATGATTCATGGTACCCCTGAACCAATGCTTGTGTTTGATTTAGGACCCTCCTTGGGGCACCTGCTCTGTGTAGAAACTTGCAAGTTCTGGGGAAACAGAGGCCAACACAGAGGAGCTCGTGCTGTATTCTCCAAGAGAAACAAACCTGTAGAAAAACTTTCCACTGCTTCTGGAAATGGCATTAGGGGCACATTTTATGACAGGAAAGCAGCCTTGATTTATTGTCCATTCAGAAAGTGGCTCATCATGCAGAGGATGGTGAGCTGTCCTTCCTTTCGTTAGCCTTGGGATTGGGTGACAACACAGGCCGAGCGAAATGTATGAGCCCCATGGCATCCCATCCTGTTTACCTAAGACATTTTACCAGATTCTGTGAAGTCTAGCAGTGGAGGGAGCTAACATAGCCACAGTGAGGAGCGTGTTGTCCGGTTCACCCTGGAAAGCCAGCACCTTCATGCAGGAGCTGGGAATGCCCTCGCCATCCCCACAGGGGCAGCATCCATCCCTCAGATAACCAGAGCAGCTGGGATGGTAGCAGGGATGCTCGCAGCCCTGGCATCTCTAGCCCCACCTCAAAATCACGAACAGGTATCACTTCTCCATCTGGCCTGTCTGTCTCCTGAAGCAAGACTCCCTGGTCAGTGGGATCACTACCCTGCCTCAGCCTCTTCCTCAGAGATTTTGATTCACTTTTGTTCTGGCAAAGCTGCCAGATGTTGCTCTGGATGCTCCAGGGTCGGTAGGCATGCACCAGTGTCTGAGTCTGCAAACACCCGTGCCAGGCGAGAGCTCGATGCACCTTCAAGGCCCCCGAGGTGTCTACTACACTAAAGAGCTGGCGATCCAACAGTCACATCAGTTCTCCAGTCTGCATTGCTTTTACCCTCACATTTCCAACCAAGAATAAGACTGAAAAAGCCATGATCTGAATTTCACATCTCAGTGCCCAAAAAGATTTAATGTGGTGGGCAAAGAAACCCACTTCTGTCCCTGTTGCTTGTGTGTCCCATACCACGGGAAGGAGATGCCGCTTCATCTGCAGCACGGGGGTCTTTCTAGAACTAGAGAGTTGCATATGAACACACGGGATTGAAGTTACTTTGCAGGAGGCAGGGCAACCTTACCATCCAGAGCATGTGGTGCTCCTTCTGACTGCTCTGAAATTCCCGAGTACCATATGGGTTGGCACGAGACATTGCTATGTCATCACTGCTCAGGAAGGGCAGCAAGCACCAGGCCCAGGGTCTCAGTGGTGGTGTCTATTATGGGGCTCTCCACAGCGTGGTAGGGGAAATAATTAATCTACTTACTCACTTAGCCAGGGACCTGGAGGAAAGACAAAGGCAGGCAAAGAGGAGCAAGCTGCTTGTTCCAAATCTCATGCACCAGAGGGACCAAGGAGCTGGGCAGTGTGGAGGGGAGAACGCTTGGAGAAGGAAGGAAATGTGCCGCGGCAGCAGTGTTTCTAGTCGCTGCTTTGTACCTTCTTTCTAAAGCCTGCCTCTGTGCCCCAGATCAACGTGTTCATGGGAGTTTTTCTTACTCACTTGCCTCTCACCAATATGTGGTGCTGGGGATGGACCCCTTTCTACAGAAGACTCAATCAGGTGGAAAACAAACCAAAAAGGACTGTCCTTCACCTTCATCCTGTCTTCCCAGGCCAGCCACTTTACCAACTGATCGATCGATTGGTTGGTCTGCCCATCCACTCATTTCTTTTTTCGGTATTTTTATTTTCTTCCCCTTTCATTTCCAGAACAAAAAGCCACCTTCAGTGACATTCCGATGAAAAGTCCAGACCACTAGAGTTTCACCCTTGGGATATTATCAGTATTATTAATGGCCAAAACCAAAACCGACATGAAAATAATAACAGTAGGTAAATTTCTTTCAGACTTCCCTAGGGTATCATTCCATCCTTCCTCCTGAGAGCGGTGTTGTTACAACGACATCACAGGAGTCATGTTTTGGCCTGAGTGCAGTTTACCCTGACACTGAGGACAGAAACTTAGCCCTCGAAAGCCAGGCGTGGTGGTGCATGCCTGTAATCCAAGTATTCGGGAGGGGGATTGCTGTGAGTTCGAGACCAGCCCTGGTTATGAAGTGAGTTCAAGACCAGCTAAACTGCATAGCAAGACCCTGTCTCAAAAAGACAAAAAAGAAAAAAAAATAAGAAAGAAATTTAGCCCTCGAAATGAAACAGCAAGAAACTGACAGGATCATCGTTTTTGGGGAAGGAATGAGTATGTTTGGGACTGTAGGGCATGAAAATAGTTAAGACATAGTCTGGTACAATAGCAATATATTCATATGTTATTGCTGTAATTCAAAACTGAAAATCCCATTGCATAGCATGTAGGAAAGGAGAAAGCTGCAGTGGGTCTGGGAAGACATGTTTTCCCCAAGCTACCTGCCTGCAGTATCTCCTCCTTTCTAAAACATTCACACAGAGCCTGCCCATCTCTTAAGCCTCAACACTCCACTGTCAGGCTTCCCAGCAGGCCACACACCTCCCCTCGGCCCTGGTGAGAGATCCCTTGGGTCCCACGGCCACCTCCCTGGAGAGTTTGCCAGGGCTCTGATCTCCAAAGTATTTGCTGCTCAGGGGTGGGAGAATTAATCTAGAAAAAGTCAGCAAGTCTCTCCTGCAAAGGAAATCCTGAAGGATCGCGGCGGGTTGTCTGATCTCTGTCTGTCTACACTGAGTCTTCTCCCCTGGCCCGACCATGCCCACTCATGGCACTGAGCCCTTGTGCGGCACACTTAGCTCCCAGCACACAGGGCACGGCCAGACACAGAAAGAGCAGGCAGAGAGGAGGGGGCCCTGAGCGGGTCACCCAAGGGACCCAGGTGCCCAGAGGTGTGGCCCCAAAAGTGGCCAGACCACAGGATCAGACAGGGTCCTTACCTGTCCAGCGCCACCTCCGTCCCCGGCTGGCTTCTGCTCTGACCAGACGCCTTCTTTCTCCTACGGGGCCATTTGCCCAGCAGCTCGTGGGGCTCTCACCCCCAGGGCAGGGAGACCCATGCAGGGCACAGGGCCAGCTCTTAGACAGAAGTTGCAGCTCAGCTGCTCGGCCTCACTGGGCCCCGTTTCACTCCTCGAAGCCTCCCAGCGCCGCCCCCAGAGCCTCACTGCTGCTCTAAAAGCAAAAAGTGATTTCCCGGTGCGATTCCCGGTGATGTATGCAACTTCCCTCCCGCCCACGGGAAGTCCTTCAGATCCTCTTATCTAGAAAGCTCTCTGTCAAGTGCACAGACCCGTTTGGCCCATGCCCCTCTTCTCGACTTTCTTTTCTCCAAAGGAAAACAGCAGAAAAGCGAAACCAGCACAAACTAAAAATGGGTTCGAGCCAAGCAGTGTTGTAGGAAGCAGTTTCAACCTTGGAGAGATGACTACCAGCTTCGATTAGGCTAGGCAAGTTAGCTACCAAGGCATGAATGGCCTTGTCTTTGCAGTGCCAGGGAGTCGGTGGATAAAAGAATCTGCAGTGGGTAAGACTGATTCTTGGCTTCCCTGGACATCACCACCTCTCTGTTCTAAGTCGTCTGGGTTTCCAGGAAAACTGTGAATTTTTGTGAATTGAGCTATCCATTCAGTCATCTCCACAACACTTATCCTTAAAAATAAGCAGACACATGGAGAGGGTCCAGTTGGCAAGCTATGGTGGGTTTCCGGGTTTAAAGGTGAATTACACTCAGAGATTTTGAGCTAGAAGTGGCCCAACTCTGCTTCATTTTACAAGTAAGGAAACTGAGGCCCAGGGGGAAATAGTGACTTGGCTAAGGTCAGACTCAGGTGGGAGGTATGGATCATCGTCTCATTGATCTTGCTCACTGCTGTGAGTTCCGAGAGCTCTGCCCACACCAGGTTGATCAATGACCCTTGCCCAGAACCCTGGAATTTGCAGGGAGTCTGATGCAGGCAGCCCTAAGACTGCACTTCGAGAAACCCTCATAGTGTCAGAGCAAGGACTCAGAATCAGACCACAAGGGTTCAATGGCAGCACCACCACGCATGTCACTCGAGCTCACTGAGGCTCAGTTTTCCTAGAGTGAAGATGGGATAATAGCCAGGCAGGGTTCACGGTCTCTCCTGCAGCAGGGGAGGAAGAGAACAAGAGCTGAGAGCCGCTGTATGGAGCCCTGGGATCTACCAAGTCTGGGGGCCTCCCTCCCTCTCTCCCATGCTGCCTCACTTTCTCCTCTATCTTTTTTTCTTGCTCTTCTATTGTCCTGGGGCTCAGCACCTATTGCACACGGGGACAAAGTGAAGAGCAGTCACCCCTCAGGGACTGGCACCAGGAGCTCCAGCACACAGCCAAACAATCAAATCCCTTATATAAAGCCACACATATAATCCACCCACATCTAGGCCATACTTTAAATCGCCTAGGTTGTTTATGATAATTATGATTCAAATGCTATGCAAAGAACTATTATACTGTACTGTCTAGGGAATGATGGCAAGGAAGAAAGTCTGTATCTGTTTAGTACGGATATAATTATTTCCCCCGAAATATTTTCAGTTCAAGGTTGGTTGAATTCAGGGAGAGAAAACCCTAAGGTACTCAAGGGCTAACGGTAGAATATTGAGTATGCTTCCGCTGTTAGGTTTGGACCCTCAGGCATGCCCCCAGCTCGCGCTGATTTACTTTTCCTGAAGGAAGGGCCTCTGTCACTTCGAGTGCCTGGACCAGTGCTTCTTTAGGAGTGCGGTTGGTCTGCGACACGGAATGGGCGTTGTCACAGTGGCCGTCCCTCTGTGTCCCCAGGGAGCCATTCCTCTCGCCCACAGCCCCGGTTTGTTGCTAGGAACACTGTGCACACTTTACAATGAAAACAAAGGCAAACAAAATATGCAACCACCATATGGTCTGGGCTGAAGCCCAGCAGTAACCGCTGGTGGGGAGACCGTGCCCAGCCATAGCCACTGCCAGGACCGACCGTCCCTGATGTCCTGCCTTCCAATCCTCCAAGGCTGGAGTTACTGCCTGTGTAGCCAAGGCAGCTCCTTCTCCAGGGACTTGACAACACAGGGGTCTCATTATCTCCCTGCCTTCAGGCACAAGGGCCCTCCACGCCCCCCTAACCCTGTGTGCAGGCACCAAGTTCTGCACAGAATAAAATGTACCACTCACAGCGCTGTCTACCCTTCCCCTACTTCACCCAGGGAACCTTTAGTCTCGCTTCCATTGCAGATGTTACATTCAAACTCCTTCTACACAGCGGCACAGGCGCTACACGCAATCCATTCACATCCAGCCCGTTCTCCAAACCACCTAGATTACTCGGGATAGCTAACACGATAAATAACTGTGCCACCCTGGGCCATGTGTCTCTTTGGTCCCCTTCTGCCAGAGGCGAGTCCTTCTGCAGTCACCTGCACCCAAATGACCAGTGTAATCCCTTGTCTCAAATGTCTGGAGGACGGACGCTGATCTGACTGATTTCATGCCCGCTCGTAGCATAGTGTGGCAAGGAACAGAAGATCAACTAGGGAAAACAGAATTAATCTGCCCTATCTATGTGTCTCCTCCTCTTTTTACTTATTTATTGTTATTAGTGCAGGTTAACAGAGTATAATAGTTACGTTCCTTGGGTGGAGGTAATGCATGCACATACTGAGTCCAAGTGACAGGGGCGTAGTAAAGATATACATTTTGAAGTCCCTGGCACAAGAATTTATAGCATAATTAGAGGAATAATTGTCAACTAGGAAGAATTCCAAGACGAAGCCAAGGACATTGTAGTGTTCAGAGGAGTTCCTCATATCACCGTGTTCCAGGTCACACAGCACTTCTCCAACTGAGCCTGTTCTGCCCACTGGGGCAGAGGCTCTGTGTGATTCATGGAGAGAGCGTTTGAAGAGGAGCGCATGTGCACAGTCGCAGCAGTCATGGCACAGCCCCGGAGCACTATATACAGAAACGTACGCAGTGAGTCAGCACAGACAACCCTCCACACCCGCATGCTGGCAGGGCAAGCTCGGCTTTTCTTTTTAATCCACAACTAGATGCTGGTAACCCTTTTGACCTAACATGGCCCAGGGTCAGATTCTTTGTAGAATTTCTAGATCCAGGCCAGGAAAATTTTTTCTCCAGTATGGACCTGTCCTTGTGCAAGGAAGGAACCGGCAAATAATTGGGCAGCTTTACAGTATACAAACGGTCTTATTCTCATCTGCTGTGTGTGTGTTTTGGCAGAGTCCCTCTCTGCAGATGGGATTGGCCGACCAGTCCCAGCTACAACCTATCTTGGATTGTGTTTCCCTCAGTGTCACTGTGCCGAGCATCCATGGATGGTGTCAGGACGCCATCTCTGTGCTCCCATCTCTCAGGTGCTCTTGGTGATTTATATGAAAGATTCTAAAGTTGCCATCCTTTGCATCAGCTCCTCATAGTTGCTAACTCCTTTCTACCATTTCTTATGTCCCCATGGTAGCTCCAGACTGTGCCAAAAATCTCAAGCATTCTCCAGGTGGAGCCTGATTTTGGACTCTTCTGCTCTCCCTATGAAGAGGGAGACTTGAGGTGTCAGCAGCCTCCTCTTGACCCTTCTTGATCTTTTCATGTGGGAGGTTGATGCTACCCTTCAAAGTCCACCTTCCATCCTCAAGCAGGAGGAAGAGCTTGCTGATGCCCGCGGCATGACTCCTGCCGCCCCATGTCTCGTAGCATTCCATGTGGTGTCAGAGTTGCTGACTGACCAATCTGTCATGGACTCCTTCCCCTCCACTCCCTTGTCATGGAGCAGAGCTTGGTGTGTGAGGACCCCAGGTGACGGCTCCTGGGCCCTCTGACTCTCAGCCTATGTCCTGGAGTAGGTGCTTGCTGGGGCAGGTACTGTGACTGCAGGGCACAGCAAGGCTGACCCATATGCATCTGGACTGGGTCTACACTGCCTGATCTTCATGGCGGGGGTCCCACCAGTCTCCACCCTCTGTGCTGCTTTGGAGGCCTCTGCATTTCCCATGACCCCAAAACACAGCCTTTCATTGCTGAGATAATTTCTTCTGCAAGATGACAATGTGACAAGGTGATTGAAGAGCCATGTCACTAAAACTACCAGACAAATATGAGCTAAGAGTCCCCCATGCCAGGAGGGATGTCAGAGTCAAAGGATGGGAGGAGGCGTGGATCACCTTGTGCTGGGGAATGCTGGAGAAGCTTAACCAAGGTCCCAACACCCATCAGCATCAGGGCTGGAGTCCAAGTTTAGATCCTCTGTTGTCCCACCAGTCCTCGTAATGTCACATCCCAGGGCCCCCTTACCCTCACACGCATTTGCTCCTCCCCAGTCTACAGCGTTTCCCCCAAAGTAAGACCTAGCTGGAAAATAAACACACTGGAAAATTAGAGATCAAGAATTCCAGACCCAATCAGCCTATCTCTACCTTACCTGCCTTACAGAGTGGCCACTGAGCAAGAGAATAGTGATGTGTGTTTCCCACTTCTGCTGGGCACCATCTCTGCCAACCCCAAGAGATGACTTGATCTCTCTATTGACCTGGACATTTGGTTGGCAAAGACAAAAGTGAATTGTCCTGGATTCCAGCCTGTGCTCTTTGAGGTTTTCAAAGGGGATGACACCCCAAAAGGAAAGCTGTTCATAGTGCTGCTACAGCTCTTTGAAATGTGGCCGCCTTGCTCTATGGATATTTCCCAGCCCTGCATAGCTCCAGTAACTTTCCTCATCACAACAAGGGCTCTAGGTTCCAAGTAAAATTCATCCCTAATTACATTACACTGCCTTTCAGGTATCAGTTTGTCTCCCAGGACCTCTAAGTCCTCTGCCTCTCAGGCCTCTATTCTTGGACCACAAACACAATACACAAACACAGCTACAAATCAACAGTTACATGATTATTCTGGGCCAGACACTTCTGTTTTCCTTCATCTGACTTGGAACATTTAGAGAGGGAAAGCCACGTATATTTTTAGTCTCTTCCTAAATTCTTCAAATTGTTCGCCCTTCCATTTATGTTAAGACAATTGCGATCTGGAGCTCGTGTCTTACACAGCAATATGTGCTGTGTGTCTTAGTCTGGGATGATTCATTGGAACTGCTGTGTTCTCGCTAAAAATAAGCAGAGTTAAGAGTAAGCTCTGGTTCTTGAATCACATCCTATTGTAAATTAGATGGTCCCACGTGTCCCAATCACCTTGCACATCAGGCTTCTGTCCTGGGATTATTTATGTGTATTCAGAGGAGCAAAATATAGTAAACTAAAAAAGTATAGAAGTATATACCTATAAAAGTTATATAAAGTATATAAAAGTTATATAAAGTGTATAACTCTAGGTTAAAGTCATACACTTCTCTGGGAAACATGCAGTGACTTAGAGAGAGAAAACACATTCGCGCACGCACACACACACACACACACGTGTGGGTGTATACCTACGTCCCGTGCACATTTAACTCTGGACCATGGAAGTATTATGCATATGTGACACCTAAACTAGATCTTTTAATCAGCCCTCTATATTCATCGCTTTCCTGTCACTGCACACAATACCCGACACCTACAACATATAGGAGGAGAGTGTTAACTTGCTCATGATTCCAGTCCATAGTTGGCTGGCTCTGAAGCACTGACATAATGGTGGAAGGGTGTGGCAGAGCAAAGCGGCTTGGTTCATGGTGGCCAGGAAGCAGGGCACAAGAAAAGAGACAAAGCAAAAGAGGCTGGGGTCCAGATATAGTACCCACGCACACATCTCCCTAGCCCACTCAGACATACGTAGAAGTGTGCTGCACCTGTCCCCAGGGAAGATCTCAAAACTAATCAATTTGAAAATCCACTCTAACTGCCACATCCTACCCCTTTTCAACTTGCTGTCCAAACACATCTGCTTAAATTGTATTTAAAATAAAGACAGTATCAAGCTGAAATTTCACTTAACATAATACATTTAACTTGCATACAACTGGAAACACACACACTCTTTTCTCAAAGTCTCAATAGCTCCAGATTTAAGGTGCCAAAGTATAAATCTTTCATTTCAGAACAGTTCTTGGGATCCCTGATCAAGAAGGTACATTTAGGAAATTGGTTCCCCAGGATTCATTTCAGTGCGCTCAGCTATCAGAGGCTGCATTAGCCATTGTCCAAGGGGGCCCTGCAATTGCTTCTGCTGAAAGCAGATGTTGGCATCATCTATATGGTACTGGTTTATGGGAAGAGTTTATAGATGGCATGTATATTACACCCTGGCAGATAATTGGTAGCAGTGACCTCACTCCTAGTACTAATTTTCTGTATTAGTCCCATTTTCATCACTGGGATGCAATACCTGATGCCCACAATTAAAAGAGGAGGGTTTCACTTATGGTTCCAGTCCATAGTTGGTTGGTTTCAAGGCAAAGACATTATGGCAGAAAGGTACGACGGAGTAAAGCTACTTAGTTCATGGCAGCCAGGAAACAAGCAGGTAGAGTGCTAGATTGGAAGGGTCAAGGGACCAGACGTAGACCTAAGGCCAGCATCTGTGATCACCCAGACACACCTAGAAGTGCGCTCCACCAATCCACAAGACAATCAAGTTGAAACTCCACCCTAACTACCACACCACAGCTCCTTTACTGGAAAACATTACTAGTAGTAATAATCTTTGTTTTTCTTGACTAATTCATTAGGTTTAAAACCATTAAATACAAAGGAAAACATTTGACTTTAAAAGTTGTTAAAATCTAATAAAATATTTAAATGTGAATAGTTGCAGTTGTCAGATAAAAACACTACACCTTGAAGTTTGTATGCTCCAAGTTTTAAATTTTAAACTCAAATACTCTATGAGGTGGCACAGAATTACAGAATTAAAACCACTTTCCCATTTCACAGTCTTTACAGACCCTGGGCTGGCATTGCTTATTTTTGATCTACTTTTGAAAATGCAGGAATGTGATGTCCCACAGATAGTAGTGACATTGAAAGAACTCAGAAGACTCGGGTTGTGGGGACTTGCTCTTCAGCGTGGGTAGCTGAGTCCCTCTGTATCAGGAGCTCTTATGTAACTGTTTCTGAATTAATGTTTTGCTAAAATATATGATAAAAAGGAGTTAATCAGGATTTATATTATGGAAATTCACTGGTGCCAGCAGTGATTGTTTAGAATTTAGCCCCCAAAAAAGACATTTTATCACTGATGTTGTTTAGCATTGCCACCATATGGTGATAGCTTTTTAAAGTAGACTCTTGGCTTCATTATTGATTTTAAAGCGTCTACAGACAGTGCACCACCTCATGCCTGCACTCGGATCCTTCTCTCCCTGCCTTTGTGATGGGCCCCTTAGAGGCGGTCCCTCTCCCTCTAGGAGCTCATCCACGTTAGTGGGTACACTAAACTTGGGGCAATCCTATGAGGGACAAATGATGGTGGAGAAAGGACTTATAAATACTAAGTAGAAGTGGAGAGACAAAAGCAAGGCTGTAAGAGTCCCTCCTGCTCCAGGGGAAGCTAACTGTGTTTCTGTCCTTCCTTGAGTCCCCTACTTTACTTCATCTGGAAACACCTCCCGACCCAGGGGAAGGAAGACACACACAGATCTCTGCCAGTACAGTTCCACCCCTCCCAGAAAAATACAAGTGTGGTGTGTGGTGCTGACCTGGGGTTAGAAGGAAGCCAGCTCTGGCTCTGTCTGCTCCTGAAGGAAGGAAGCAGGAAGCTTTGGTGGGGTACAAGGGTGATGCAGGCCCCCTGGGACGGGCTGTCCTGTTACCTCCTGACCCTCTCCCTAATCAGAAACGTGATGAACATGCCAGCCAGCTGGAAAGCAGACCCCCGGAGAGCACTTTCCTCCCTCCCCGCAACTGAGCCCTCATCCTGTGCAAAGGACAGCCCTGAGGGCCGTGCTTGCTGTGGGCTCCTGTAGATCCAGCGAGGGAGGAGCCTCTGCTGTCCACATCTACAGACTGGAGACTGGGGTAGAGCCCTGAGCTGCCTCATGTCCATGGCCTTCCTGCTGGCTACGGGTCGAAACTCCTATAGTATGTTGACCTATAGATGCTCCTAGCCTGAGGTCCTGGCTCCTGGCCCATCTACTGTTAGCGAAATCCACTGGCTCCTATGTCATGCTTTAGAAATCTGTAAAACAAGTGCTGTGGTATCATACCTGTACGATCTTGATGCTGGCTATCATCTCATCCTTTTCTTCCAGATCTGCTTACATCATGCACGGGTTTGAATCTGACTCAATATGATAACAGGGAAGATAGGTGAGCTTACACCACGTGTCCCAGGGAGCCTCTCTGCCAAGTCACACGTGCTGGCATCCCATCACCAAGTCCTTACTGCAAGTCTGCATGACAGACCCTGCTCCGGACCTGGGGCCAAGTGGTAAGTAAGTAACTATGGGAGGGTGCATTCCAACTGGGAGAGGGCCTGGCTAGCCTCAGTTTCCCCTCCAAGTCTATCTCTGACAACCCCACAGCCTGCAGCCCCTGGTTCTCTGGGGAAGGCAGTAGGGAGGATGGAGAGTGGGGGATCCCAGCAGAAGACTGTGGAGTGAAAAGAAATGGGGAGGTTATTGATTCCCTCCCCCATGACTAGGCTGCAGTTTGTGTGAGGCCGTGTCCTTTTTCCCTCAGTCTCAGGTCCTGGAGGACTCCACTCACCCACAGTCACAGATCTTGCTAGATTTCTCTGACACCTTCTCCCTTACCTCCAACTTCTCCCACTTTGGTGTCCGCCTGTCACCTTCCCCCCAGCATCCCACCAGCATTCAGCAGCAGCACACTGTCCCAGTGATTTGTGTGCAAAACAGGCTCTGAGTAGCACATTCTACAGATCTGGCCTTCTATGAAATGCTCCTGGGGCACACTCCCTGCTCCCCAGAACTTGCCCATTGCTCCATTCTTCTGTCTTAAAGCCAAAGCTCCCAAGATGCATTGCTTCCTTCTTTAGTCAATAACTATCATCTACCTGCAGGGGTGAGAATCTTGCTCTACCGAGACCCACAGGGAGGCTGTCTGGGGCTTCTGGGGGTGGGAACAGGCAGGGACAAGACTAGATTGGAAGCCAACAGTGTGGAGAGGAGTGTGGAGTTCTGGCTGGAGGATTGGGGGCCTTGTGGGGAAACATAGTAAACAAAAAGACAACCAGGTCTGTGTATCTGGATGGCTTCAACTTCAATAAAATCTCTTTGTGAATATTAAATAAGGGGAAAAAGCAAGTTAGGAAATGTTTATTGTTTCTTGGGCTTAATGAAAGTAGTTTCTCATTTATTTCCTTTTTATTTAATCACTTCAACTATTTTTAGCAACTTCCCTTTAAGCTCATTGTTTCAAAACTGAAAAGTGACTTTCAGTAAGGGTTGTGAGGATATGGAATGGGAGGCTCCAATAATTAATTTTACTGGTGCATTAATGGTGAAAGATTGTGTAGTCACACAAAATCTCTCAAGCACACACCTAGCTCCTTTCTCCCGTATGAAACAGAGGATGGAAATGGAATCTGCTTTGGACAGACCTTCCTGGCTGAATTTCAGCTCCTGGGCTGGCAAGCAAGTAGCACCAGAACCTGTTTTTCTTGTGACTTGCCCCCCTTTCCAGTTCCTATGAGCCTCATTCTAATCCACCACTTGCTTCTGTTAGAAAATATGTATGTAAGTTCTGCCACTTGCTATTTAGTCTTTATCTTCTAAGTCTTGGTGTGAGAAATTTAGTTTCTGACCATGCCACTAGAGAAGATAATTGCTTTGGGGGGGATGTTTTGTTTTGTTTTGTTTTGTCCTACAAAGATGAAAAGAAATGCACAGGACCTCTCTTTCCCTATCCACCCTCCAAGTCCTCTCTGATTGGAGGTGCTTTGGATTTCCCAGGCTCTTCCTGCCTTATCTATCAAGGAGGAAATAACAACCCTCATGACATATTTTGGTCTTTGCTGGCTGAGCAGCCTCAGAGACACAGATCTCCCCTTTCCTACAGACTCCCATTTGTCCTGCTCTAGAAGGTGGAGAAATGGTGTACGGGCTGCAGCCCCAGGCCCTCCGAGGGTAAGCACTCCACTTGAGTGTTTGTTTTGGGCCAAAAGTGACTTCCTGCTTTGCAAATAGACGTTTCAGAGGACTGACTTTTAAAATTCCAGACAACCCTGAGCTCACCCTATTTTGACCTTCACAGACCCAAATGAATCAGAGCTCAAGGATGCGTGAGTTGTATTTTCCTAAATTATAGATGTGTTTGAAAGTAAGACAGACACAGAGAGCAAGAGAGAGAAGAAATTTAGTGATTTCCTTCCCAGGATGCTTCCTGTGTTAGTGTGGCCTCAGAACACCCTAAATTCTGGCTTCACAGACTATAGCGTGACCCCATGAGTGTTGTCAGCACCACCGGGAACTTGGGAACCCACTCCAAGCTCCAGAATCTAAACCTGCAGGGCCAAGGCCCAGGAACCAGGGATTGAACACAGACTCTCCAGGCACTTCTCCTGCACATGAAATTCAGGAGCCACCGGGATAAATGGTGATCGTTATTTACCCTAGTGAGTCTCTAAAAAAAAACACTGATGCGTGTTCCACAAGCTGAGGGCAGCCGAGTCAGACTCTCTGGAGACATCTGCAGCGAGCAGCACAAGCACAGAGAGGAGCGCTTGGGTTGGGCCAGGGCGAGCTACTCCTCTTCCCAAAAGAAACACAATTCTTTACAAATGACAATCCTTATCGTTAAGGCTAATGCCTCCACACCTAGCCCTGCATCTCCTGCTCCTTCCTTCCTTCTGCCAGCTTTATGGAGGCACAATTTGACAGGTGCACAAGTGATGATCTGATCTGCTGTGTGTGCTCATCTGACATGAGTGTGCTGCTTGTGAAGTCAATACCACGGTCCAGCTCGGTCCTCCTCACGCCTTCCTCCACCCTCTTCCTGCAACTGCCTACTTCCTCCTGCTTCCTCCACTTCACTGCCTTTCATAGGTCATCCCTGCAAGAAGCCTCTTTAGCTCTGCCTGGCAGGTACACAGCTGAGCTGACTTAGAGGACACTTTTGCAGCCCCTCTGTCATCCTGTAACTGTGCTTCCCCTACCCCCAGGTTCTCCTTTGTTGCTTGCTGTGGGCTCAGCTTCTGCTCCCTGCTGCTAAGTGGAGTAGTGGTGCTTGATCAGTAATTGTATGAATGAATCCAGGAGGTGACACACTGTTAGAGGGGCTAGGAGAGCTGAGAGCCTGTGCCTTAGTCCTAACTGCTAGAGTCAGAGTTCTGGTTCCCCTGGGTATTAGCTGTGGGAATTTGGGCAAGTTAGTTCATCTTTCTCATCTGTAAAATGGAGCTGGTGCTGCCATGATCTCATGAAATGAGACCATCTATGTCAAGAGCGCTCCCCAGTTCTTTGGCCTACACTGCCTGTACCCTGCGGTGTGAGGCTGCAGAGACCTTGATAAGGAGCGCACCATGGTGCCAAGGGTGCTGCAGGAGCACAGGGTTCTCCTCCAGATGCATGATCCAGATGTGGGCCATTGACTCAGTGGGAAGAACGTGCTCACGGAGATCACCCTGGCCTTAGCCCCCTGGAGGGGCATGAGTGATGCCCTATCTGCCACCCAAATGAACACTTTTCTCAGATCCCTGCACATTTTCTAAATACTGTTTCTTAGCAGAAACTCTGTGGGCATCAGATGTCAGATGTTAGAGGTGCCATCTGGGGTGCACTGTTGGAAACCTGGGCTCTGCAGCATCTTCTGCTTCCTGCCCTGCCACACCTTCCTGTGCACAGTCAGGGCCTGAGGGTCTGCATCTGGCCTTCGCTGCTACCCTTCACCTCTTCCAGTCCCCAGACCACTCCTGGACAGCCCTGCTTTGCATCTCTAGTACCTTACACATCCTGGTTCTCCTGGACTAAGATGCCTTTTGGTGTTATTACAAAAGCACAGATCTGGAAAAGATCATGCTCTCTGAAACAAATAGTGGCACGTGTACTTCCCCTGGTAGTCCTACAGTGAGTATAGATTCCAGCTGTCACCCAGAGTCAGGGGCACCTCTGGCCTTGAAGAGCTGGCCCTGCCTGTAGTATTGCTGGGGACAGGAAATTAGGTGGACTCTATTGTCCCCATGCGCAGGGTCATTCTCCATGGTCACCAAGTTCTCCCTCAGGGACCTGAGCAAATCAACCCCATGCTTTGACAGAAAAATGAGCAAATGTGGAAAAATCTACTCCTCGAAACCCGCGTCCACCATGAAGCAATGGACTCAACCTCACACCATGAAGCAATGGGCTCGACCTCACATTGGTCTGGGACCCTGTGGCAGCCCATGTCGGGCAGGTGAATGCACCCTCACTCACACCTCCTTCCAAAATTCCCCCAGAGTGCAAATTAAATGCAACATGAAGTGCAAGTTGTCTTTCATTTCTGTTTTTACACAAGGGTGGAAAATTCAAACAGGAACTGCTCAGAGTTGTGATTTTTGAATTGAAGAAAAGGTGAAAATTTGTTGATGGTCTTAGCAGAGTAGTTTAAAAATTTTTTAAATGATATTAAAATTAAAATTTGCTCACCCACCATCCATCAGGAAGTGGGACAAGATAATGCATTGATGAAGTGGTGGTTTTACATCCCTAATAGTTTATCAAACACTTACTGAAAGACACAGTGCCAGGTTCTATGCCCAGGGCTAGGAACAGAAAGGTGACTGGAGGTGTCCCTGTGGCTGAGGACGGCAGCCCAGGACACAGCTGCTCTGCACGAGGTGGGGAGGGCAGAGCAGGAGGCACTGTCTGTGAAAGGCAGAACGGGCTCCAGAGGACAGCTGCTGGCCTGACGGAGGAGTGAGAAGGAAGGCTCCAGCCTGGGATGAGTGTCAGCCGCAGGGTGTGAAGGACTAAGAAGAGAAGTGGTCCCGGTCACGGCCATCAGGAGGTTGAAGCAGCAGCAGATGGAAAGGGACACAAAAGGTAAACTGAGGCGTCACGGACAGGGGAGGTGGAGGAAAGCTTGACGTCTGCTGCATCCCAGAGACAGGGATGAGAACAGAGGTCACAGTCCGCAGTGTCAAAGGCTACGACAGTGCAGTGAGAGCCACAGAGAAGCTCAGCAGGGTGTCACAGAGGGTCTCTGGGGGAGGGGACATGGGGCAGGGTAGAAAGCTTGATGGCCAGAAGACAGGGACATCGATGAGTCTCTCAAGAACTCTGTGGCGAGGAAAGGGGTCAGAAAAGCAGCAGGAGGGGGAAATGAGGTCCAGGGTTGCACAGCTGTTGTCTTCGGATGCAAAGCACTGAGGCACTGTTAAATGACAGCCAGCCAGCCCTGGTGTCTCCTTGGGGACCGTGAGATGGGCCCAGGCCGAGACTGGTATGGAGCTGGTGGGGAGCAGGCCAGGGGAGCTCCTTCCACCAGACAGCAAACTCGCCTCTGAGAGCAGGCTGTGTGCATGTATGTGTATCATGTGTGCATGCATGTGCATGTGTGTATATTATGTGTGCACGCATGTATACACGTGTATGTGCATGTGAATGCTCACAGCACTGGTGCCTGGAATCTGCGGATAGTGAAGCCACCATGAAAATGTCTCTGAATAGACATGTCTCACTCAAGAGTCTCAGGCTGGATTAGGGCTCATGGCCATCTTCTCATCTTTCTTACCCTTAGCCTATTCAGTCACTTGCTCCTTTGCTCTCTCACAAGGCACTAAAATGTGTGTGTGTGTGTGTGTGTGTGTGTGTGTGTGACTATATTGCATGCTTTGGAATTTCCTGCAGACAGAACTTCTGCCTTCCCTTGGTGCTCAGTAGTTCTGCCAAGTCGATTACGCACAATAATTAATTCTTGGTTAATTGAAAGATCTTTTGATTCTTTCCAGTCCTGCCTGAGCCACTAAGCAGACCCTACAGGGGAAAAGCAGCTATGATTCTAGGAGGCCCTGCTTGGTGCTTAGGATTTTCTGTAGGAACGCACATGATAATAGAGAAAGCAGAAGTTTTATGATGAGTGTATATTATAACACTGAGTGCAAAGCTTTCCAAGTGAAATGGTTTATACTTTATTACCTATATCCCCTCTACCAGCATGCACACACACACACACACATGCACACACACACGCAACTCAACTCCCCACGTCTTTGCTTCCTAGGTGGCTGGCAGTGATTTTCATGTGGTGCAGAGACACTGTGGGCAGGAAGAAGGGTTAGGTAAGGATCTCCAGCAATGCTTCAGCTTGTTCTTTGAGGAATAACAAAGAAAGGAAGCACAGCCTCTGTGGAAGGAAATTCCCAGGGCTGGTGGTGGACATTCACAACCTGGCCTGTGAACCCCTGAGGGGTGTCTGATAATAAACATTTGCAAACAAAACAATCCATAAAAGCATTTTTGTGGACATTCTTACATTCTCACCAATGGGCTAGAAAATGATTTCCTGCATCTGGGACCCAGAGGGGGCTGGGCATCCACCTGCTGGCAGGGCTGGAGGATCCTGGGCCTGCCCTGGGCTGGCGTTGGTACGTGCAGGTCCTCTTTCTTCTGGCCGGGGCAGTGTGCACCACCATTCATACCTGAGACTCTTGGCGTAACCCTGAGCATGGTGACTGAGTAATGACGCAGCGACCTTACACAGGGGGGAAGGACTTGACACAAGCAGAGTCCCTGCCAACTGTGGGACGAAGTGTGCTCCTTTCCACAGTGGCTACAAACGAACTGGAAATGTAACAATAAATCTCTTGACAGCAATCTCTTCCTAAGACCCTAAAGCATATTAAAACCAAATTGAAGCACCTTAACCACAGTTTGGTTTGGGTCTGATTATTTGTAATGTTGTATCTTATTTATTCCCAAACTAGGAAGATAAGAGATCTATTGAATCCGTTTTGTAAGGGAATAAATCAAAGATCAGTAGCTGGCCTGCGATAATAGCAAAATACTAGGCATGTGCGCGCATGTGCTTCTGTATTTTCTTTTAAAAGCTAAACTACGCTTAAAACCTCTACCCTCCATTCATTGCAAGCCAACCCAGACTCCCCAAATGGCTCGCTGTGTCTGGATTGTAGCAAAATCTGTGTTACAGCACAGGCAAGGGTCTGAGTCTCTGCTGCGAACAGCAAGCGGGGCCTTTATTTCTGAACGGCACTGCAGGCTCCCGAGCTACTGGGGGTGAAGCAAGCTTCATCATCAGCACCTGCCCGGCAAGGCAGGAACTCCCCTCCTGGACCCTGGCCCTCAGTACCACTGCAGGAGGGCAGACAGGTTCCAGATTTCATCTGGGCGGGGCCCAGAGCAGCCTCCCGCGGGCCCTCCCTCTGCCCTTTGTGCCACAACAATGGGCGGAAGCGCGGCCTTGTTAGAGGAAATTCCCAGGGCCGCTTAGGACGTTAGACAGCTGTTCTGCTATGCGGCTGGCTGAGGCGCATCTAAAAATAAACACGCTGGGCTTCGAGGGGCTTCTCTGATTTTGCCCTGTGCAGTTGAGTATGTTTCATGAGATTTCCCTCCCCCACATTGTTGTTTTTGAGAAAGCAAGCTCAGGTAAATCTGGAGAATAAAACATTTCATGATCAGTTAGGTGCCTGCATCTGTTGAAAGGGCATCGCTTCTCGCCCAATGTCTCAAAGCGACGTGAAAGGAGGCGAAGCTATGCTGAAAAAGTGCCCATTGTCTGCAGAAGAGGAGAGCACCCCGAACGGCAAGAGCAGATGGCTCTCCCGGACCACTCAGGACACCAGGACCCAGGGCAGCCGGGCCCACCAAGCTAATCCTTGACTTCTGGGAGGCTGCGTCGGGTCCTCAGCGGCAGAGAGGATAAGGTGATCAAGGCTCCTTTAGTGGAGAAGGGAAGGCGGGTGAAATGGGCCGAGGACCCGACTCAGACAGACAGCGGTCACCTTTTCTTATGTCGTTTCCCACTCCGGGACCCTGATGTTAGAGGACGGCAGAGCCATTACGTTCACTTTTCAATTTAGATTTCTCAGTGGTTAAGAACACATACCCACAGTCCCTCCGCAGACAAAGGTATCAAGCACAAAGCTCTGAGACTGACTGATATTCGCCTGCCTCCTGGTTTGGCTGAAAATGTACCAAAATGTGGCAGTTTTCCATCAAATAGGAATGTATTTGCAGCACAAGGACAAAGCCACAGTCCAGTTCAGGGTGACCCAAGAAGAGCAGTTTGGAATGAACTTTTCCCTCTTCATTGTTCCCATTTCTGGCTTTTTCCTGGAAGTCCAACCTACTGCATTGTTGCAGAGATCCTATTTTAAAATCAGTGCAGCAGATAGTAGGACTGGCTACGAAGACTCGACTCTTGTCACTCTAGCCTGGCGACTGTTTTGTGTGGGGGGGGTGGGGGGCTGGGATCAGGGCGCTGACATCATGAGCTTCAGGAGCGGGAAAGGGATTTCTCAGGTCATCACCCAGACTCCACCCAGCACTGGCATCCCTTGGGAACACTCAGGCCACTCCCCTTCCAGGGTGCTGGAGCCTCGCCAGGGACAGGGTGTCCACTGCGCCACAAGCTCACCTCTTGTAGACAGTTCTGGTGGGGGGTAAACCCTTTCACACATTGAGCTGGAATCCATTACCCTATAATTTCCACTCATTGGCCTGGCGGCTCTCTCTTTTCCCACACAGAGCAACCTTTAAAAGTTCAGAAGCCCCAGACTCCCTTCTTCCTTCCAATGTTCCCGGAATGACCCGTGAATAGTCCCTAAGTAATAATTTTCTCATTTGCACCATCTTGGCCAGTCTCTGTTTTTAAAGATCTAGTATATATATTTTTTAATTGTCTTTTTTTCTTTCCTTTTCTTGTTTTAGTACTGGGTATCGAGCCCAGAGTTTTCACATTGAGCTACATCCCCAGCCCATTTTTAAATTTTTGAGGCAGGATCACCCTAAATTGTGCAGTTTAGACTTGAACTTGAGATCTTCCCGCCTCAGCCTTTCTGACCACTAAGGTTAGAAGTGTACAACACCAGGCCCGGAAAGATCTGGTTCTTTCTTAAAGCAACCTATTAAGCACTTAAGCTTAATTAACTTTCTCTAGACTTCATGTGCTAAGTATCAACACTCATTCCCAGAAGGAAAACTAAGGCCTAACAAGATACAATTAGTTATTTAAAGAAGTAGCAAATAGGGGGATTTAAAAGTAGGTCTGCCTCTTTGTCTTTTTTTTAAATTTATTTAAGAGAAAAAAGACAGAAAAGAAAAACAAAAACCAAAAGAGACAAACAACAACAAATCCAATACAATAACAGTATAGGTTTACAAAACAAGATGATAAGAATTTGACAATAGTTGTAATATTGTATATCATTACCTTCAAAAGGGTTACTTAGGTTAACAGATATAGACATGTAAAATTGACCTAATCATGTGAGTATTAACTGTTCTTTTCCAATAACTATACATTTAGTAGTATAGTCATTTTAGCTATCTTATGTATACATACAAATTTATGTCTTTTTCCTTTTCCCTTCCTCCTTTCGTCCTTTCCCCTATCCCAATTACTTTTCCTCTTTGAACAGTTTCTTACCCTTGCACAGTATTTTCTAACCCAACGCATGCCTCTAGTTAAAAAAGAAATGTTAAAAGGAGACAGGTGTGGTGATGCACACCTTTAATCCCAGCACTCGGGAAGCTGAGGCAGGAGGATTATTGTGAGTTTGAGACCAGCCTGGGCTACAAAGTGAGTTCAAGGCCAGCCTGAACTGCAGAGTGAGACCCTGTCTCAAAAAATAGGGTCGGGGATTTAGTTAAATGACCTAAGTGACTGCCTGGCAGGCGCGAGGTTGTGAGTTTGATCCCTGCTACCAAAAAAAAAAAAAAAAAAAAAAAAGAAGTGTTAAATTCAGAAAAGGCTAAGTGTACTCTCAGATCCAGTTGGAGACCTGCAGCAGTCCACTAGACCCTGCCCTCCTGCAGGTTAATGTCATTGTGCTGTGACACCTGTGCTTGTTAAAGGAGATCAAAGTGGATTTGAGCGGCTAGGAAACGACCAAGCAGCACACTGCTTCTGCAGGGCCATGATGGACCAGGTGGGCATCCCGGAAGCCTGGAGGTAAACAGATGAAGAAACAACAGGAGGAAAGAAAGAAATCTGGGTGCCTGGGAGGTGTTCCATTGGAAGCTCCAGGTGAGGGGGCAGCAGGAGGAGAGGGTGGAAGGGAGCCAGCCTGGTTTCTTGAGTCACCTGAGCAGTCAGTGTCATCTTAGCCTGCAGAATACGTGAGCAGCATGGGTTTCTTCCCAGCTGTACTTACACCTCACAGAAGCAGCAAGTGAGAGCCACATGGCTAGAGAAAGGATAACACAGCAGTGGAGAGAAAGGAAAACTGCGTAGAGCAGAAAGGAAGTCCACACCAATACAAGAGCCAGGTAGAGACTGGTTACCTCTGTGGGCTCCTGGATTTTCCTGCACTCTGGGAAATGCTTCCCTACCATCTCCTGGCTGCTTTCAAGAAGCAGAGGTTGCTGCAGCCTGGTGCAGCCCCACTGAAAACCAGCTGCACCTATACGGTGTACCCAGCGGATTCCTCCAGGCTGCAGGGCACCAAGCCTGGGAGCAATCACCACTCGTGCTCTGGGGAAGAAGGCACTGGAGAACCATGCTGATGTCCACAGCTGAGTCCGTGGCAAGGTGAAGAAACAGCTCCTCACTGCCTGGGCTCCAAGCAGAGACCTGGTGCAGCTGCATCGCCCTGCTGGTCACCATGGAGCTCCTGGAACCTGGGTTCCTTTGTACCCCCTGGGAAGTTTTTTCTGCAGTTCCCTGTCTTGTCCACCACTTGAGAAACTGAGGCTGAGAAGGCTGGAGACGCACCAGTGCCTCCTGGTAGGAGCTACAGCTGGGGAGTGAACTCAGAGCCATGGGGCTCAGAGCAGCCTCATCCTGGTTCACCTCGCAGCTGCAAACTCTGGATGCCAGCATTCGTCAGCTGTCAGCCTCCTTTAATTTTCCTTTGTGGTTTTGCAGGGAGCAGCAAGACGGAGGTGCCAATAGCCCTCTACCAGGGGCATCACGGAAGCAGGACTCACATCTGTGTCCTTCGCAGCCCAGGCCTGGTGCACAGCAAACAGGCTGGTGTGGGAGAGGCTGAAGAACTCAGCCCGACCTGGGTGGTGAAGAAGGGGATCTCTGACCTGATGGGGGAAGCGCCTGTGATGGGGTGTCACAGAGGCATGGCCGTATGGGGACTCAAAATATTCAGTCAATAACTAAATCCAGCAAAGTCTCAGGAGAAAAAAAAAGTGAGTGTGGGGAAAATGCTATGGAGAGCTTCAAACACTAGATCTCAGTCTGACAACTCCAAATTCTTCACACAATGCGCACACTAATTTGTTCACTCATTCATTCAGGAATTCAACACAGACAGAGCACAAGCTAAACTCCAGGCATTGAGAAGGGGTATGGATTTGTCAATCGAAGACCAGTGACAGCTCCAGGATGGGAATCAAGGTAGCCCACCATCATCCAGTGTGCAAAGGCCTCCCATGGCGGCCTCGCGCTGGGTGCCATAAAGTCACAGACCTCAGGGTGCTTAGCGCAGGTTAGCTGGATAAGGGACTTAGGAAACAAATTGGGCTGTAATGGGTAATGGGGTGGAGGATGAAATGAGATGTTCGGGTGACAGAGCAGCACAGGTGCCGAGCACTGAGGCAGGCAGGTGACGTGGGCCCACCTGGGCAGTCTTGTCCACCCTCTCCCAGCAGGATTCCCAGGAACCAGGATGAAGTGCAGATGCACCAGCCCAGAGAAGGGTTGAGGTTTTCATCTCTCACCAGCTTCCAAGGGACACCTAATGTGACCATGGCCTGACCACACTTACAGGTAGCACAGCTGTGAATAGCAAGCAGGTGCCAAAGATGCAGAGTGACACAACAGTGACTGCGTTTCCCAGGAACACTGTCGGGGAGTGGGAGTGGGGGTGAGGGGTCAGCCTGAAGTAAAATATATGAGTGGCAAGAAGTTATGAACATCTCAACTAAATAAGTCAGAAGGGAGTAATGCATGTTCAATCATAGCGATAACTGGGTTGATTTCTATGGGGTTAGCATAGAAAACCAGAGGAAAGATTGGCTGAGCATAAAAACCCAGAGGAAAGACTGGCTGAGGCTAAAATGAAACAATAAAAATAAAAGAGGCTACATATATATATATATATCCAGAGCCATCAGCAGTGCTGTTGAACAAGCCTTGACCCTTCCCTGCATTCCAGCTCATGCCTCATTTTGAATGAAATGGTGACCACAAACAACAACCAGACAAAATCATCACCCCTGCAGGTGATTTCTACCACAGAGTCCATGGGGTCAGCCTTCTTGGTCATCCTCAGTGTACATTGTCACTACTCGCATTTAATCTCAGGAAAACTCAGGAAGTGCAACTGTGCCATGGAAGGTTCTGGAAAATAACGTGGAATTCCACCAGAACCCTGCGCAAAGCGCTCATTCTCTTCCATTTATCACCCACAGGTACTCTACGTTAGAAGCACTTGCTTCCATCTCTGTTAGCAAGTCCTCTGTCAACTTTAACACGGCTCTCACTGAGGAAGTCAGAAAGGCATAAAAAAGAATCATGGCAGCGATGTACATTTTTGCAAAGAAAAGGCATTTGGCAAACTTGTTTTCCCCATGCAGAAGCCAAGCATACAACTTTTGAAGAGATTCCTCCTCCAAAGAAAATAAGACCCAGCTTTGTGTTCCATGCACTGCACAGCTGGTCTCCCCTACACAAAGACATACACGCAAAACACCCGATGTCATCTGCCTCTTAAACTTTTTCCTCACAGTTCTACACCTCTGTGAATCTCCACAAGCTGAGATGATGCCGTCAACTGAAAGTGCAGTGTGGAGACCCACTCATGGACATCAGAGCTGCTCTATCCCCACACAATGAGACAAAGCAAAGCCTACCTCACTCTCCTGTGGCTTTCCAGCTCCACGATTTAACCCACACTGAACTGCAGATCTCCCCAGCCTCCTGGGGGAGCTGAGCCTCAGCAGCCAGCTCTCATTCAACTGCAGGGCCAGGAGGTGAGGCGGTGAGGCGGAGAGGAGGAGGGTGGGCCCTGGACCAGGTTCTGCAGCCCCAGAGCAGAGATGAGCCACCGCCTGCCTGTGCTGGTGGCTGCAGGAAGAAGTCGGAGGGCAATGTGGCTGCAGGAGGGGGCGGAGGCTGGGGAGGGAGCCACAGGGGACAGCAATAAATACGAGTTCCTCTCTGTGGCCCATGCCTCTCGCCAGCCTCCCTAGAGGAAATGAGAAATTTAGCCTTGTCCACTGGTCACTGGGAAGCAGAGAATAAACATGCTGTGAGCCACG
>RJWM01007016.1:64434-80724 GCA_004363535.1 Dasyprocta punctata | reverse complement strand
CTATAGTAGAATAAAACAGTTTTTTTAGGACTTTGACATTTATGACCTAGTTTAAAAAAAAAAGTCAGGCATGGTGGCACATGCTTGTATTCCCAATAATTGAGAGGAGGCAGGAAGATCTCAGTGAGTTCAAGGCCATCCTAAACTACATAGCAAGACTTTGTTTCAAAAAACAAAACAAAACAAATGAACAAAAAAAGATTTAAAAAAAATTGGAAGACTTGATGAAGTACTCTCAACCTTCCAACTTACAAAAGACTGCCATGAAAAATATCCAACAGTTCATGACCACCATCATGTGCTAAAAGAAAAAAATGTTTTACTATTAAAAAATAAGAAATCTGTAACCCTAGCACTTGGAAGGATGAAGCAGGAGGATTGTTGCAAGTTCAAGGCCAGCCTGGGCAACGAAGTGAGTTCAAGACCAGCCTGAACTGCATAGCAAGACACTGTCTAAAAAAGAAAAGGAAAAGAAAAAAAAGAAGAAAAGAAAAAAAGAAATAGCACATTTCAGAACAAACACGGTTCTTCACATAAGCCTGATAATCTAGGGAAGTATTTATTTGTTCTCCTGAAGAACAGGTGAAAATGTCTTTAAAGATAAACAACAGCTGGGCCAGAGGTTTAGCTCAGTGGCACAAGTGCCTGCCTAGCAAACACAAGGTTGTGAGTTTGACCCCTGGTACCAAAATAAATAAATAAATAAATAAAAATAAACTAAAAAGATAAACAACAGTCTTTGATCCAACAGTCTTTTCTTGGGATAAGAAAAGTCACAGAGGCAAGCTTTGGTGGCACTGGTTGTCCAAGGAAAAGCACCATCCTATCTAATTTTGACCTATTGTTTCCAGTTGCAACACCATTTCTGAAGAAAAGAGAAACATGGGGGATGTAGCATTGGTTTTGAGTACTTCTGGTTACTATGGACATGAAAGTGATAGCATATTCTCTGGACATTTGTCTGTTTTCCTTGGTTTTGACTTTTTGCCTGTAAAGCAACTGGATCCCAATATGGGTCTGACTACAGAGAGAGAATGGGCTGACCACAGGAATTTAAAATATTTCTGGTAAATCACTGAAATGGCTTTTGGGTCTGGCTGAGCTTCCCATGTAGCTTCATTATAGGAGGGGGAATGTGCTAATTATCCACCTCCCAGGGAGGTATTGCTGTTTTATTCCTCCTAGTATTAATTTGCATTTTCTGTGTCCATTTTGGTTCCTTATGTTTTTTAACCAATGTGTCCCAGACTGATTATTCCTAGCCACTGAGAAAATGAAATTTCTAGATTGTTAGTTAAGGTATAAGCTAAGCTGCTACAACAAAGAGTCCCTAAAATACAGCGAATTAAAAAGAAAGAAGTTTATTCTATCTCTTAAGTCTGAGGAAAGAGTTTCAGGACTGTCCTGAGGGCTTTGTTCGTGGAAGCAGAGGCCCAGGTTTCATTCAGAGACCTCCATTTCCTTCATCTTCTTGTGTATTATCTCTTCGGGTGATTTTTCACCCATATGATTGAAATTGGCTCTCTTTATGTTTATATTCCAGTCTGGGAATGGGAAAGAAAATGTTCAGGGTTAGGGACTCCAGCTTTAAGTAAAAATCTGGAAGCCACGCACTATTTCTGTTCATATCCTGTTGGCCCAAATTTCATCACACAACCTCCTATAGCAAGGGAGACTGGAAATGTTTTGTTCAGTTCCATGACCTGTGATCAAGAATACATAATTTAATTTATATATTGATTGATTTCTTTGAATAATCTGTCTGAATTTAAGAATGATCCCTGTGAAATGTGTTCTAATCTTATTATGTGAGGAATAACAGTAAATTTGCTTTTCCTTCTTTTCAACCAGAGATGACCCCTATACTGAAACCTGTGTTAACCATTCTCTTGCTTTGAAAAAATTATTTTTAATACATGTGTATATCTTCACAAAATAAATAATTTTTGTTCCACTCATTTGAGTATCATTTAAAAGTATTTATTTATTTATTTATTTATTTATTATCTTTTTGAGACAGGGTCTCACTATGTAGTTCAGGATGGACTTGAATTCATTTTGTGTTTAGACTGGCCTCAAACTCACCATAATCCTCCTGTCTCAGCTTCCATGCCAGGTTGTATTTATTGTTCTATGACTTGTTCAATATTGCTTTTGAAAGTGTTCAGGTTGATGAGTACAACTAATACAGCATTTATTCTCACTGCTATGATGAGATCCATTGTTCTGCTGGATTTTTTCCCCAATATTTTGCCATTTGTGATCTTTCCTGCACAGTGTTCCTAAAAAACAAAATAAAACACACACACACACACACACACATTTTCTCTAAGATAAATATCTAAGCATGGAATCACAGAAATTGTGATACTTTACAGCTAATGTCAAATAATTGTCCAATGTCACTGACCCAATGGACACTCATTCCAGCTAGGTAAGACAATTTCCATTGTTCCATCTTTTTACTGTGTCAAAGGACAAAATAACAACAATTTAAAGATTTTATTGACTTCATTTTTGATTCTAGAATTGGGCAACATTTTATTTCATAAAGGATAAGTGTTCTAATAAACTTATCTAACAGAAGAAGTTGGTTGTATAGACTAAAAAGGGCTTGAAGCAAGCAGAAACGCAAACCCAAAGTGGACTGGTCATTTCAGTTTATTCCCATGTAAGGTGAGGACGGGCATTGCTGACTTGCAAGAGAGCAACTAGAACCTGTGTGGTGCTTCAGGAGGCCAACACCTCAGCAGGCAGGATGGAGACACAGACTGTGTTTCTCATAAAGCCAGGCCCACCATAGACTTTTCAGCAATGGAAATACATTTTTTAAAATTTCTTTAAGCAAATAAAAATTTTAAAGTATTTGTGCTATGGTCTGAATGTGTACCCCAAAACTCATGTGTTTGAAACTTTTTTTTTTTTTGAAATGCTGAGGACTAAACCCCGCACCTTACACATTCAACGTAAGGGCTCCACCACTGAGCTGCGGTTCCAGCCCTATTGGGAAACATAATATCCAGTCTAACAGTGTCAGGAGGAAGAACCTTTGGGAGTTGTTTAGGTTATGAGGGTAGATTATCCATCATATAATAAATTAACTGTTTTAAGTAGTTGCGAGAGAGTCATTTTGCCTTCCTTTGCACTTCTGCCATGTGAAGACACACTTTCATTTTTTGTTCTTCTGCCTTCTTTCATGGAAGAATACACATACAAAAGGCCCATATCACATGTTGGTGCCTTGACTTTAGGCTTCCCAGACTGTACAGTGTGAGGAATAAATTTCTGTTCTTTATAAATTACCCGGTCTGTAGTACACTGCTGTAGAACAAAACAAAACAGACCAAGATAATTCATGATAAGAACATAGAATTGATGTGCTAGTTTGAATATAATTAATTTGATTAAATGGTTATACTGAATTCACACATCGAAAACGACATAGTAAGTAAAACAACTATAAATTTGAGTATGGTTGTATAATCATAATTATTGGCAAAATCAACAAATGTTTCTTATATGATAATCAAATTCACTTAATAACTTTCTGTAATCTATATTGATTGAATAATTATTGACCACCACAATCAAAAGTAAACAGAGAAACTAAGAAACACATAAAGCTGGTATGTTCGTTGCTACTGGAGTATCAATGCTACTATACCCCCTCAGATGACAGAGCAGGGAGCTATGTATGTGCACACTAATCTGTGTCCATATACATACTAATAAATATTTCTATATGTAGCCACATGTGTCCGCACTAAGCATGAGTTCATACTGATGTCTCCAATTCTAATCCACTTAAATGAACATAATAATATGAGGTTAGATATGCCCTCTGCTTCAGATACAATTTTATTTTATTTATTTATTTTTGGCACCAGGGACAAAACTCACAACCTTGCACCTGCCAGGCAAGTACTTACGCCACCAAGCTAAATCCTAGCCCTTACAGTTTGATTATAAATATTTTGTTTTCCCATTTTTGAAATTAACTGTGACAAAGAGGGGTTCTACCTTTGCAAGTATAATACCTGCAAGCACCTTCAATTACTAAAAATTACTAAAAAAGAAAGTTGTCATGCTTATGAGACACAGTCTATGAAAATCTTTTAATTTATGAATCAGTAGAGGGCTTTTGGGAGGACACTACATAATGGGGTATGTAAAATATTGTGATTCATCCCCTGGTCACATTTGAGCAAATGGAATCACTCTCAAAACTACTTCCTTTTCAAAACCATTACCGTAGGCACAACAAACTTACAGATCTGCTCACCAAACCTCCACCCAATTTTAGTTTTCCCAACCCTTCCTGAGCCTTTCTTTGTAGTCCTAGGAAGATACTGCTCACAGGAGGGAGACTTTTGTAAAGAAACAACTATTTTTAAGAAAACAGTACTATAAAAAACCTAGAGAAACAAAAACAGTGTTCATATTAAAAATGACAAAAGCAATCTAATTGGGTATAAAATCTCAAGAGGACCAGGACATAAATTCTAGGAGTTGATGTGTTGTCTTGTGCTGCAAACAGCTCTGTGCTGGAGGTGGACATTGCTGAAAGGCAGGGTGCACTTCAGTAAAATAGAGACAATGGAAGGCTACATTTATTGGTTGTAAGAGATTTGTTTTAGTTAAATTCTAAAGAAACCATGAAGACAGACAACTGAAATGCTTAAAAAAAAAAAAGTAGGCCTAGCAGGGATGTATTCCCAAATTTAGGAGACTGTCCTATCACTAAAATGAGGTTTTCTCCAACTTCCTTTCCACTGTGTCAGTTGGTGTTGGATAGAAGGTCTGGTGGAGAGATAAACAATGAAGAGAACTGTTTTTCTACCAGTTACAGAAGAGTCCTGCCCTTTGTACTTGTTTCTGCAAACATTGCTACCATACCGAGAAACATAAGAGGACCTGCTTGGAAATTATCTAATAACTTTGTTTTTCTTTTAGTAGCTTCCAGTTCCATGGGTCACCTGGCAGAGTTTAAGAAAAAATCAAAGTCAATTTTCTTTTTTCTGCTACTTAGATTAAAAGGTTGGGTGACTATAACCCTAGGTAAATAAATAAAATAAGTTTGGGAGATGCACACCGTGGAGTTCCACTTTTTTCTTTCTTTCTTTGTCTTTCTTCCTTCCTTCCTTTCTTTTTTTTTTTCTGGTCTTGGGGATTGAACCTAGGGACTTACTCTGGGTAAGAAATTTACCACTGAGCAATGCCCCCAGTCCTCTTTATTTTATTCTGAGTCAAGGTCTCCTTATGTAGCCCAAGCTGTCCTTGAATTTGCAAACTATCTCAGTTTTTTGAATAGCTAGAATTACAACTGTGCTCCACCACACCCAGCTCTGGGGGTTCCTAGTGTCCTACCTACACCTCTCTTTTCTCTCCTGTTTTCTTTCTTTCTCTCTCTCTCTCTCTTTCTTTTTTTCTACTTTTTCTCCTCTTTTTAAAAAAATAAGGTTAAGAATTTTATTTTGCAATTATAATATCACTTGTGTAAACACTTCACTTGAAAAAGAAGTGATACTTCTTCCTCTTTATGAGTGCCCACCCCATGCGTGGTATTGACAGCAACCTGCCCACACAGAGTGACTGGCGTGTGTGCACCTTCCAGACAGGGCAAAGGCTGCCTGCTTGACTGCCTGCCTCATCCTTTGGTTAACAGCCAAGGGGAGAATGCCAACTCTAGCCCAAATGGGAAGATATTTACCTATGTTTTATATAAATATACAAGAAACCAGCATCCCAGGCAACATGATTTCCACCCCCATATCTCTCCCGCACTGATGCGTTTGTGAGGGAGACAAAAAGAAGAATATTCTGCTGAGGTCTCAGAATTAAAAAAAAACTTCTTGCCTTATTTGAGCAAACACTTGATTTCAAATTTGAAAAGTGAAACTTTGTAATAATCACAAAGAAAGAAGACTGTACATATGATAGTTGTAGGAAAGAACAGAAGAGAAAGGGATTCAAGAAGTTGGAGAAAAAAGAGAAAACAAATTAGGAAGAGGGAGACTCACACCACTATCTTGTCCAAAAGAAAAGAAGGTTTGCTGCAGCACTAGGGATTGATTACACCTGTCATATATTTAGTACACCTACCATAGTTATAACTGAATACAAAATTAGATAAATAAAAATATGTCAGATATTACAGTAAACAAGGGACAGGAATAAGGCTGGCAACCATATGGAGTTAAAAAAGACTGTGTACCCCACCTCCCAGAGCACCTCCAGGGGTGGACAACAGACACAATACACTGACAGAAAGAAGCCATTCTGCTCAGTCTCTCACCCACAACGGTGTTAGGGGTGTGGGTGGCTTGCTAACTCTCTCATGGGCTGGATCTCACATCAGCAGCCCCCAAAAGAATGTGGGACAAGTCCACACACAATCAGTCCTGTTGATACCACTGCACAAACCTATCTTTCAACTCTTACCTGCAGTCACTAGTATGGGTCCCCAATTATGGAGGCAGTGCTACTCATGGGATTTTAAAAAATCAAATTCAAAGAATTCTCAGGTCACTTGAGATCCTATCTTATTAAATCAATTGCCAAATGCGGCAAATGAATTCATTGGGTATTGCTTCTCATTCCACCTCTGTCTACTTAATCCAAGGGTTTCTAAACTGTGAAACAGTTTGGGAAGAAGGAGCAGGATGGTAACATTTAGGGCTCAATCTCCTCACATAATCTGGTCCCAAATAACCATGAGCTTGTCACAAGTTCTTTTACAGATAGCCAGGCAGGTGGAAGGGAGCAGCTATGGTCTCATTCAGTTCCATTTGCCCATATCCAGAAACCGCAGGAAAGTGTTGTCTGAGTCTCACTCCTGGCCCTAGCAGTGTCTGGAATCTGTACTGGTGCACACTCCTACTCCTGTACTACCTTCCTCTGAAAAGAAGAATTAATAAATTATCTATTTCTCTAACACACACATATATACTATTTTTTGGATTTTAATTTACCTTTAGTCTTTGCTTACAAAATGGATGCAAACTATAGAAGTACGTCTTGGTAAACAAGGAACAAGTTCCTGGAAATTCTACTTTGAAAGAATAATGTCATCCATTTGTTTTCAACCTTGTACTTTTTTTCAAACTTACCGAGAAACTGGTGGGTCAAATAGCAACAAATAGATTTTGAAAGTTATTACACACAGGGTAGATTTCTGTGATTGTTTTTCAACAAATGGACACTAAAATTACAAATGCTAACATCAGGAGATCTATTATCACTTAAGCAACAAAATTGCTCCGTATATTTGGAAAGACTGAGAATTTCTGCTCTTGCCTAAAAATTGCAGCAGCTGCTGAGAGTCACAGTTTGTCCTTGCTGGAGAGGAAGAAACACACGCAGTCACAACCCTCCGAAGGGGCGGTGCCGGGGTGCAGGTGCTAGGAGGAGGGTTGTAGTGAGCTACCGCCACCGCCTCTCACACACCCTGCGCGGTTTGGTAAACTTAGGAGACTCACAACCTTTGGGTGTAAATTTAGACCCACCTTGGTGGGTGGAGCTAGAGTGCCGGAAAATTTGGGAATTCTGATTGGTTTACGCCCCTGTCTATAAGGTGATTGACGGTCCAGGCCCCGCCCTTTTGGCGCCGCGCTCCTTGCCCCAGCGGGCGAGTGCCCGCCCAGAGCAGTGAGAGCGCGTGCGCGAGCGGCCCCACGCCTTGGCCTTGCCCACCCGCCTGGCTGCGCGCACTCGCAGTCAGTGGGCCAGCGGGGAGGCGGTGGCGGAGGTCACCGCTGGGAGGCGGGGCGGGGGCAGCATGGCAGCCTCCTTACGGCTCCGGGGAGCCGGCTCCGGCCTCCGGTACTGGAGCCACCGGCAGCGGCCGGCAGCTGCCAGCCTTGCAGCGGGTAAGGACCTCGCGCCGCGTTTCCCTCACCCCTCTCCCCGGCTGCCCGCTTCTCGCGACCAGACAGATGGCCGAAGAGGTCTTTTCACCGGGGGTGCTGTGGCTGGGTTGGGGTTTTAAGAAAACAAAATTTTGGCATCTTCTGCTGCGGCGTTTCGTACGTTGGCACTTCCTGACGCTCCCTCATCCCCGCTCCAGATGTGCGAGTCAGTGTCCTTTTTGGGACTTGGGAAGAGACAGAGAAGCGCTTAAAAGTGAAGGGCAGAAGATTTGGGTCTGGGGCGTGCTTCTTTGAAGTTAGGGCTCTGAGGACACTTGGGACAGCAACAAGGGCGACCCTGCACCCACTCGGGGACCCCGGCCTTCCAGAACCGCCGGGCTGCACCTTGAGTGGGCGCGCGGTCGGGCTGCAGGGCCCAGTTTGTGATTAACCACCTTCTTTGGGTGGGATGGCCCTATCCTAACATTCCCGCGTAGTTTGTCGCTCAGCAGTAGGCGGGTTATCCCCCCCCTGTTTCGTAACTGCTACCTGGAAGTGGCACTTCTTTCAACTTATTAACCAAAATACTTTGAAAGTCCTCAAAATTGTGGCCAGAACCTATTCTGCCCGTGCCCCCCCCCCATACTATTGTTAAGTTATGGAAGCTTACTAGGGTCAAAGGAAAAGGCAGTGTTTAGAGCTTTATGAAGATCCACGAAGAGAACTGATTTAGTCTTTAAATTTGCACATGAGGAATCTGACAGAGGCGCTTTGAGTAAGTGAAGTAGAATATCTCCAGCAAGGTCTAGAAAATTGTCCTTGATTTTTATGTATTCCTGCATTTTTCACAAAACCAGTGCTCCCCTTTAATTAAAAAATGGCCTGATTTATGGGGACACTACCCTTGTGTTTCTGTAAAAGTTTTGAGTTCTTAGCAAGGCACTGTTTAGCAAGATCGTATTTAGGATTAACAAAAAAGCCATGGAGAGGGGTGTAACAATGATAGGGTGCTTGCCTAGCAAGTACAAAACCCTGGGTTCTGTACTTCACTCTGGGGATGGGGGAAGCCTTGGTATTATTATTTTTTTCTAAGCTTTGCATTAAAAAAAAAAATACCAGATTGGGCATTGAGTTCTGAATAGTTTCCAGTCTTGCCCTCAGGAAAACATAAGAATTTCTTTTCTGACTTGAGAAAGGCAAGCTGTAGAAGGGCAAGTTCTGTGTGATGAAAGACAGCAGATGTGTGATACAGAGTGGTAGTAACAAGATACAAATTCACAGAATGTAGTTGAGCTACAAAAGGTGCTTCCCACTTCGGAGATACTTTTAAAAAACCGACCAGTCACTTGTACACAGTACTAATGCAACCACCAGATTTGATTATCCAAGGAAGATGTATTTGCTGTTTGGTGGTTTTACAGGGTGTTGTAATGATATCTTAATGAGCTCATGATGTAGTTTTTAGAGTTATTAAAGTTCTTACATGGTAGAAGAATTTGAGGCTTAAGAATATATTTTTCTCTATAAACTGGAAGGGCTTACTTCACAATACTTGCTAGATTACTTTGTCATATCATCTTGTACTTTAGGTGTCTTTTGACGGAAAGATGTAAGAATACAGATTTATGAAAAATTTTAAATAGTTCTTTGGTGATGAAGTATTTAAAACACCCTAGTTGTTTTTTACTTGATAGAATTGTTTTACATACTTCTGTTTAGTTTACTACCGAAGAGTTAAATTCTGTTGAGGTTTGAGTCTAAAGAATAAACTCTACATACAAGCTTGGAGTCTCGGGATATTAAGAAAAAGAAGCATATTCAGCTAGTAATATTATTTAGGTGATCTAAATTCTGTGAGATATTTGCCTCTATGGTATGTTTAAAATATTTATATTGTATAAATAGTAATGTAACAAAGATCCATATAATTTATTTATTAGATCCAGAGTTTTCCAGTAAACAGCATATATTAATATATATTTTTTTGGTCCAGGCGTAGTGGTGCACGCCTTTAATCCCAGCACTCGGGAGGCTGAGGTAGGAGGAGCGTTGTGAGTTTGAGGCCAGCTTGGGCTACAATGCAAGTGCAAGGCCAGCCTGAGCTACGCAGTGCGACCCTGCTTCAAAAAACCAGGGCCGGGAGTTTGGCTCAGTGACTTAAGCGCCTGTCTGGCAGGCGCGAGGTTGTGAGTTCAATCCCTGGTGCTGGGGGGAAAAAAAAAATATATATATATATATATATTTTTTTTTTTTGGTCTTTTTTTGAGATAAGGTGTCACTATATAGTTCAGGCTGACCTTGAACTCACTTTGTGACCTAGGCTGACCTCAAACTTGCAGTGATCCTCCTGCTTCAGCCTCCTGAATGCTGGGATTATAGGCATGTGCCTCTGCACCCGGCTTATATTAATATTCTTATAGCATTACATAAAATGAGAAATACACTGTGCATACACATCGCCCATTTAATAAAAACAAATTTTGTATTTTAAAAGACAATTAACTTTAGTTTTAAGTTTTTTTTGGTACAGACTAAAAATCTTCAGATGTAGATCCTTTATACCTCTTGTGACTCCCGTATAAATGAAACAGTATCTTGTATTAGGTCATCTTAAAATGACTGCCCAGTCAAAGGTGGAATGGGAAGGTTAAGCAGTGTTGTATATAAAAATGGCAATACTAATGTTCTTTATTACTGTTTTTTTTTGTATAAAATGTACTTTTTTGTGTAAAATGTACTTTCAAAGCAGTTTAACTAGCATAAATCAAATACACAATGACATTTTTTCCATTTACTTTTTTTTCCCATTTACTTTAGCTGGGGTGGCTCATGAAGTTCTGACAAGTTGTGTGTAGTCCTGGGACTAAAAGTTGATCTTAAACTTATGAAATTACAAAAGAAGAACATTTATTACTAAAATAACTTGATTCAAACTGTAAAAGTCTTCCTAGAGCAAGTCTTCACCCTTAGTTCAGTAACTTCTAGCATTAAGAAAAATAGAATAGTTCTATCATATGTTATGAAAGTTTCTATCATATATTATGTCCTAAAACATAAATGAGATGATAGAATAGATAGGATTATAGGTATGATGTAGATATATGATACAGACATGAAACGTGTATAGGTGTATGATAGAACAACACAATAATGAGTATGCACTAGTCTCCTTTATCAGAGTCACTCACATTAACCAGTCTGAAAATATTAAATGAAAAGGTATTTTGAGTGAGGTTACATTTGCATAACTTTAAAAAAATTGCCCTATTTTATTACTAATTGTGTACCTTTCTACGTTTGTTTATATCCAGCCTCAAATGTATTTTTTTCAAACACATTTATAATCAGGCATTGCATTGATACCTTATTATTATTATTATGTTTGGTACCAGGAATCAAACTCAGGACCTGGCCCTTGCCAGGCAGGTGCTGTGGCACTGAGGTATATCCCTGGCCCTGATACCTTTGATAGTGTCCTAAATCCCGCCCCCCCACCCGCTTAGTCTTCTACTCTAATTCTGAGTAATAGCTATAGTGTGTGGTCTATGTCTTCCCCTTGGATGCCACTTAGGTAATGATTTTAAGAATCTCAGAAATTTGGATATAATTCTTTCATTAATTTCTTATTGATTTCCTATTACATTTTCACATTTTCCATAGCACTTTAGATCTTTGCCTTAGGGTTGGCAGACCCTGATCTAGACATTTGGCAGAAATGTCATTTTAGTCAGTTTGGAACTTGGCCCTGAATCTGAGCAGAGAACTGTTAGAGAGTCAGCTGCAATTGTTATGGCTGCTGTAACAGTTTACTTTAGTTGTAACACCATTGTTACTCTGTAATTACTTTAAAACTGACTTTTGTCTCCATATGCCTATTTAATGAAACCCCTAGTTACTAGTTATTCATGTAACACTTATTAAATACTCACTGTGTGCCCTTTCATTTGTTTCATGTTATGAAATTTACATGCTTATGATAAAAAACTCAAATTACTTATACTTTGAGTTTTTCATATAACAAAGATCACATGATATTTAACCTGTGCCTCATGTATTTTATTTAGCATTATGGTCTTAGGATGCATCTATATTCCTTCAAATGACTCAATTTATCCTTCTTTATGGCCCTGTAGTAATGCATTGATGGACATACAGGCCATTTCCATGATTTAGCTATTGTGAATTGTGCTTCTATAAACACGAGTATGCATGTATCACTGCAATATGATGTCTTTAATTTTGGAAAGATATCTCCAGAGAGTTATAGCTGGATTGAATGGAATTTCTGACTTTACATTTTTGATGAATCTCCATACTGATTTCCATAGTGGTTATAGTAGTTAACATTCACTCCAATAATGTAGAAGGGTTCCTTTTTCCCCACAACCTCATCAGCATTTGTTGTTTTTTGTTACAGTTTTTTGTAACCATTTTTTTTTTTTTTTTTACTGACAAGTACATTTTTCAATTTACCACTGTTTTTTAAATTTTTTTTTTTTGGTACTGGGAATCAAACTCATGACCTTGCATTTGCCAGGCAAGCGCTTGTGCCGCTGAGCCATATCCCTGGCCCCGTTTGTTGTTTTTTGAGTTCTTGATGATAGCCATTCTTTCTGAAATAATTGGAATCTCAGTTTTTATTTGCATTTTCCTAATGACCAAAGATGCTGATCATTTTTTCATGTATTTATTGGCCATTTGTACTTCTGCAAAATATCTGTTCATTTAAATTTCCCATATTTGGACTGGATTTTTTTTTGAGGGATGTCTTGATTACTTTTCTCTCATTGCTGAGACAGAATACCTGACACCCAAAATTAGGGAAGGAAAGGTTTATTTCTTATAGTTCTTGGGGGTTTCAGTCCATACTCACTTGGCTCCAAGGCAGCATGGCCTGGCAGGACAGCCATTCATGGCAGCTGCAAAACAGCGAAGCACAAATGCGCAAGAGAGGGAGACACGCCTTCCTCTCGCCCTTACACTGTATGTCAGCTCCACCCCTGGGCAGGTGCAGCACTCACATCGCTAATCCCAGTGCCAGACATCAAACCAATCACGAATGCCAGACTCAGTCAAGTCCATGTCATGATTACATGATACTTGGTGAGGCCACAGGACCATACCTATAACCAGGGATATCTACTTTCTTGAGTTCTTTATATATTCTAGATATTAGCTCTTGGTGTGAGGGGTACCTGGCAAAATTTTTTTCCCATTGTCTTGTCACTCTGTTGGTTATTTCCTTTGCTGAGCAGAAGCTTTTAAATTTACTATAATCCCCATTTGTTCATTCTTGGTGTTATTTCTTGTGCACTGGAGTTTCTGTTCAGAAAGTCCTTTCCTATGCCTGTATTTTTAAAATGTAATTTATCTTCCAGCAGATTCAGTGTTTCTGCTTTAATGTCTAGGTCTCTGATCCATATTGATGTTATTTTAGTATGGAATGAGAGATAAGGGTCTTGATTCATTCTTCTGCATGTTAAAATCAGTTTTCCCAGCATTATTTGTTGAAGAGGGTGTTCTTTCTCCAGCATATATTTTTGGCCCCTTGTCAAAGATCAGATTGCTGAATGTGCCTGGGGTTGTTTCTACAACCTTTGTTCTGTTCCATTTATCTGCATGTCTTGTTTTTGAGCCATTACTGTGCTTTTATCACCATAGATTTGAAATGTAACTTGATATTTAGGATTGTGATGCCTCCTACTTTGCTCTTGTTGCTCAGAATTGTTTTTGTTACTTGGATTTCTTCTGGTTTCATGTAGATTTTAAGATTGTTTTGTCTAGTTCTATGAAGAATGCTGTTGGTATTTTGACTGGGATTACATTAAATGCATGTATCAGTTTTGGTAATATGGCCATTTTGACAGTATTAGTTTTACCTATCCAGGAACAGGTCTTTCTGTTTTCTGATGTCCTCTTCAATTTCTTTCTTTAGGATACTGTGGTTTTTATTATCAAGGTCTTTCGCTACCTTGGTTAGATTAATTTCTAAGTATTTAAAGTTTTCAAAGCTACTGTTTTCATAATTCTTTTTTGGTCAATTCATTGTTGGTATACAGGAATGCTAATGATTTTTGTGTATTTATTTCATAACCTGCTACTTTGTTGAATTATTTTCATTAGTTCCACAAATCTGTTTTTTTTTTTTTTTTGGTTGCACCAGGGATCAAACTCACAATTGCGCCTGCCAGGCAGGTGCTTAGGTCACTGAGCCAAATTCCCGGCCCTAGTTTTTTGAGACAGGGTCGCACTATGTAGCTCAGGCTGGCCTTATGCTCACGTTGTACCCCAAGCTAGCCATGAACTCACAGTGCTCCTCCTACCTCAGCCTCCCAAGTGCTGGATTAAAAGCGTGTGCCACCATGCCTGGCTCGTTCTACAAATCTTTTGATGGAGTTTTTTGGGTTCTCTGTGTAAATTATCATGTCATCTGTGAATAAGGGTAGTTTGATGTCTTCCTTTCCTGTACATGTATTCCTTTTGTTTCTTTCTGTTGCCTGATTGCTCTTGCTAAATTTTTGAGTACTATATTGAGCAGCAGTGTTTAGAGTGAACATCCTTGTCTTGTTCCTGACTTTATTTTATTTTATTTATTGTATTTTATTTTTGTCTTTTTGGGACAGAGTCTCACTATGCAGCTCAGGCTGGCCTTAAGCTCACTTTGTAGCCCAGGCTGGTCTTAAACCCACAATGATCCTCCTGCCTCAGCCTCCCAAGTGCTGGGATTACAGGCATGTGCCACTATGCCCAGTTTGTTCCTGATTTTAGAGGAAAATCTTTAAGCATTTCTCTATTTGGTGTGATGTTGGCAGTGAGTTTGTCATAAATGGTCTCTGTCAGTTTAAGATAAAGTCTTCCTATGCCTATTTTTCTCAAGGATTTTACCATCAGTGAATGTTGGATTTTACCATCAGTGGATGTTGGATTTTACCATCAGTGGATGTTGGATTTTGTCAAAGGCAGGTCATGTGCTTGTTATCCTCACTTCTGTTTGTGTGATGTACTGTATTATATTTAAACCATCCTTGCATCCCTGGGAGGAAGACTTCTTGGTTGTGATGTACTATATATGATCTTTTAAATGATTTATTGCATTTTATTTTCTAGTATCTTGTTGAAGATTTTGCATCTATGTTCTTTTTTAAAAAATTATTTTAAAGATAGTAAAATGCAACAAAACAAAACAGAACAAAGCCAATCAAAACAAAACAATAAAATTGGTACAGAACTTCAAAGCAGGATGCTAGGAAAACAATAGCTACTATAGTATATTTTGTTACCTTCACAGTAATTGTCCATTCCATCAGGTATAGCAAAATCAAACCAAAACCAAAACAGAATAAAACCAATCGAAATAGAATATTGAATAAAGCAAAACAGTCAGAACAAAGCAAAACAGTGAGAACAATATTGGACTTAAAAGACAAGATAGAAGGAAATCCCCCATATTTGCTACATTGCATACTGTCATCCTCCCAAGAGATGCTCAGACTGCTGACCCCTGGCCTGCAAAATCAACCAAACAATACAAGCATTTAATTGTTTTATGTACCTTAGTTGCTATCAACTTAGCCAGTCCTCCAAACCAGTGGGTTGCTTACAAGGTTTGGGAGGGCAGCTTGATTTTCAGCCTGTGTGCTGGTAGGCTCATCTGAGGCATTGACTTTTCTCTTCCTGGAACCTGTTGTGCTGCTTACCAGGAAGGCTTGCTAGTTGTCTTCTTGTTGGATCCTTCCAGACCCAGCATGGTGGGTTCTTGGGAGTACATCTATGTTCTTTAAGGAGATTGGCCTGTAGTTTTCTTTCTTTTGTCTTTGTTTCTTTGTTTCTTTCTTTGTTGTTGTTGTTGTTAAGTCCTTGTTTAATTTTGGTGTCAGGATAATGCTAGCTTCCAGGGATGTGTTTGGTAGTACTTTTTCCTTTTCAGCTTCATTAAAGAGTTTGTAGAATATTGCATTAGATCTTCCCCGAAGTTCTGGTAGAATTATGTGATGAATCTATTGAGGTCTGAGCTTTTCTTTTTTATTAGAGTTTTTATTACTGCCTCAGTTTTGTTGCCAGTTATTGGTCTATTGGATTTTTTTTATCTTCTTGGTTTAGTTTTGGTAATTCATATGTGTTTAGGAATTTCTCCATTTCTTTATTTTTATTTCATTTTTTTATTTTAAAGATAGTAAAATCCAACAGAACATAACAGAGCATAACAAAACAAAGTCAGTCAAGACAAAGCAGCAGAACTGCTATAGAACTTCAAAGAAAGATAATGTGAAAACAATAGCCATTATACTGTATCTTGTCTTCAGAATAGCTGACCATTCCAACAGGTATAGTAGAATTGAAACCAAAAACAAAACAGAATAAAACCAATAAACACAGAAGAAAATAAAGGAAAATATTAATAATAATAATAACGATCAGAGTAAAGCAAAACAGAGAGAGCCAT